>CM060950.1:408000812-408298312 GCA_030765055.1 Mantis religiosa
GTCCGGTAGGTCCGACACGAGAATCGACCCCGGACCTCCCAAATGCGGGTCAAGGACGAAACTGCTTAAAACCGCCGTTCAAGTGGAAAGTCACTATTCGTTTTACCTCGTGGTCGTACAAATGCCATGGAATTTCAAATCTATGGCAGCGATACACTTTTTAAAAATAAGATTATCTCATTCAACTGCTTCATGCCCACCTCGGTAGCGTGGTGGTAGCGTGTGCGCCTCACGTTCAAGAGGTCCCGAGTTCGAATCTCGGTTAGGGTTAGTTACCTGGATAAGGTTTTTCCGGGGTTTTCCACTTATCCTGATAGACGTATTTTGGGTAACTCTAAGGTCCATGGATACCGGACTCATTTCAGCATCACTTCACACATTTCATTGATCGTCCGATATGACTTAACCTTGGAGGACGTAAATTACAAACAAAAAGAAAAACAGGAAAACAAAGTGCTTCATCCTTATTAAATCCACAACATTTGTATAAATGCGTAATAAAACATGTCGATTAACGGGAAGTACATAGCAGAATTAAATGTGAATGTAATGGAATATCTCTGAGGTACCGCAATCTTGGTTCATGAGCCTAGCCAGCAGTTCTTTGTCTTCCTCTATTTACACATTTATATAAATTCCTGTGCGAATACCTCGTTGCTAGGATGCAATAAACCTACATAAAAAGCACATGAACAGCGCTTGTGAGCCGCCGAAGCGTGAAAGGAAACATAAAAGCGCGAAGCGGCCATTCTAAGGAACTTCAATTTTCAAGCAACTATGAAATAAATGGCTGCTAAAATTATACGTTATACCAACGCGTAAAGCTAATCAAACAATAGAGCCGCATTGTTCATGTAAAATGTACTACAGTTGCAGCGCAAATTTCACATGATGATAGGTTGAAATAGCTACATAGGAAAAGTATAACTGTTTGGACTTGCTATAAGGACAATTATAGTTGCCTTAAGGCTAGGCAGGGATTGTATGCAAAACAGTAAAATAAAACAGAAAGGCTTGTAACTGCACATCTGTGCAACTTTTAAGACTGACAGAAGAAAGGAAAACGTGTGGGAGAAGGTTAGAAAATGCTGAAGTTGTTCTGAATAACTATTGCATCCTAATCAAAAATAGTTCGGCTTTAGTTTCCTATGTTGACGAAACAATGGTAATTAAGCTCAAGGTAGTGATGGCCAGAATCGAATGATTTTAAGAATCGAAGCTTTCATTCGAATGCAAGGTCTTGGATGATGTCACACGCTGCGAATCGATTTTGCTACACGAAAAGTTTTGCTTTCATTCGAATGCAAGTTCTCGTATGATGTCACATGCTGCGAATCGATTTTGCTACACGAGAACTTTTGCTTTCATTCGAATGGAAGTTCTCGGGTGATGTCTCACACGCTGCGAATCGAGAACACTTGCTTGTTTTCGAAATAAGTTCTGGGATACAACAAACGAGAACATATGCGTGTATTCGATGTAAGCGCTCGGGGTTGCTGGAGCGGATATATCTAGCGTTCCGCTGCGTAGAGTTTCGCGGGTTCGAGTGCCCCCTTCGGTATGGTGTTTATTTATACTGTGTATACGTGTAAAAATATAAAAAACATAGAAATAAAAATGACGAAAAGAAGGAAAGTTATATATGTTTTTTTTTTGTATTTAGAGAGATCGAGAACATTTACTTGTTTTCAAAAACAAGTTCTCAGATACTATAAACGAGAACATATGCCTCCGGCGTTCCTATGTGTAGAGGGCCGCGGGTTTGAGTCCCGCCTTGGGCATGGTGTTTATGTGTATCGTGTATTTGTGTAAACACACAGAAAAGCAACATAACAATAAAAACGATGAAATCAAGAAAAATTGTATATATAAAATAATAATGATAATAATAATGATAGTGATGATAATAATAATTTATAGTAATTTTATTAATAATAAATGTGTTGTTATTGTTTCCATAGACAGTAAGTATTGGATATCATATGCAACTGGCATATGCGATCCACGGGAATCGAACCCGGACCTCCCGAATGCGGCCGTAGACGAAACCGCCTCTGCCCTACTACTCGGTCCACATTCTGGATGACTGTTCCACAACTGGTACGATAGAAAAGGAGCTTTGCTACATAAAGTTGTAGGTGTCGATAAAACACACCTGGAACGGACTGTTTTGGAAATATTTATTTTTATATATCTATATTTTCCGAAACTAATACCTTTCTCGAAAGGGAATTCGTTATTAACTTTTTTATCTATTATCCATGCGAAGAAAGTGGACCTTCAAAGCCATCACATAGCTACTAGCTCTACTCTTGAAAGACTTGACTCTACTACTTCCATATTTCCCTTGCTGCCACCAGAAAATTAACTATAAAATAATTCCTGCAATTGTTTACCTCAATTAACATGAAGATGAGAAATAAGCTGCTATTATAATAGTTTATAGAATCGTAGAGAAAATAATGTGCGTGCAAAACATCAGACACAGCGGCAGTTAATGGCAGGGCCAAGGAGATGATATTTTGTAAAATATTACGAGTTTCCTTTATATATATTGAAGAGTAATTTTTACAAAGCCATAATTTTCTACACAAATTCTTCATTCCATATTTTAGAAGCACTTGAACTAGGTGCTGAAATGCAGGATGGTGCATGAAAAATCAGCACAGGCTGCTCACCTGCCAATTACGCACGAAGTGTTGTCCACCATCAGCAGATACAACAATAGAACAACATGTGATACTTAGATAATAAAGGAATAACAAATAAACTTATGCAAATTTCTATATTTGCTGAAATGATTTTATATTTTGCATTACATTAGATGCTAAAATAACCTTGTGCTTCAACGCACTCTTTTGGCCCTTGAGGAAGAACTCATTTGGCCATCGAAGAGATGTGCTTTCTCCAGTTGTACACATACACAATACACCCATGGTCGAGGCGGAACTTGAACCTGCGGCCCTCTACGCGACTGAACGTTAGAGACATACGCTCTAACGACCATGACTACGAGGGCCGGCGTTCAAAGCACTTTACGTGGGCCTCAAGTTCTTAATATGCTGTAGAGAATTGTCAAAGTATTTAAAGTGAGGTATACTTCATATAATTATGAATAGCTGGCATGTTTAATTTATAAGAGTACTCACTCAAACGAACGTACTCCAAAACGTTTTTCGACTCAGATTAGAGTCATCTTCAGTGAAGTCTGCTACAGCTACTGCATGTGGACGTTCTTCTTCCTCTCCAAGAAGCTTATAACTTCGCCCGATGGAGGTCTCCTGATTTCTAATGCCAACTTTTGGAACTGGAACATTGGTAGAACCCTCTACTAAAGAAATGATCTTACTGGGAACAGCTGATTGTTTGTCGCCTGTGATATTACCAATCAACTACATTCCAGTTTCACATCAGTTATAGCGGTGTTTCACTGTTTAATTCATAGACTTATAAATGTTCCAATGCTTGAGACTGATTATCAATTAGAATACCAACAAATTTTATATGTTGCTAAAATCAATGGTTTCAAGAAATCAACTATACTTAAAATTGTTAATGAGCATATATACAAAAATCACGTAAAATTAATTACTATTTTAAAGAAACCAGGAACTACAGTTTACTTATCATCCTTGGGCTTTTAATAAATTTAAAAGAATCTTTCAAAAATTATAATATAAATTTAGCTCCAAAAAACAACTTCAGACACAAGAATTTACTAAAGAAACCTTTAAGTAACACCATTGACAAATTAAAATTATCTGGAGTATATAAAATACCTTGTAGTAACTGTGAATCCTACTATATTGGAAGAACTAAGAGAAGCTTAAAAACTCGTCAGTCCTTAAGAAATATAAAACTTAAACAAATAGATAAATCAGCATTTTGCAACCACTTTTGAAAATGTAACCATGAAATAGGTCAAAATATTGTTACATAATTATCGGAAGGCACGACCAACTGGCAGCTGGGTGGGGGAGAGGAGGTATTTAGGCCACGCCCACCCATTTATCTTGTGGCGCTCACTGAAGGGATGGTTAGCAAAGTATCACGAGCCACTGTACCGTCTCTTTCCCCACCCCCTGACGTCTGGAACAATCGGGATAATTGTCCCGAGCCGCGAAGCTTCGAGATGCAGCGTTCTGCCTATATAAGCGTAGCGTTGGACGACTCAGGCAATTCTCGGTTCTCAGTTCTGAGTTTCTAGTCAGATCTAGAGAGAGTTGTATGAGTAGCAAGTGTTACATAATTGTCTGTGATACGCGATTGTGAGTGTTACGTAACTGTGTGTGATACGTGTACCAATTGTAGTTCGGTGGAAGTAAATAACATTTTAGTGTGCAACTGGACTTTTAATTCCACGAACCCAAAGTCACAATATACAGCTATTAAAACATGTAAAATCTGTTAGTGAACTGGATATTTGGGAAAAATTTATATACTAAATAGTCAGAAAGAAAATATTTTGAATTTTGATATACCAGTATTTAATAGTGTTCTACAATTTATTAAACAAGTCAATAAAGTCAACACTGATGAAGCTCAATCAACTATTATGAAAACATATACTATAGATCAAGTTAAATTTATCTAAGATTTCAAGCAACCTAGGACCTCCATGAAGCAGATGGAAGAGAAAGTACATCTACTTCAACAGACAGCTGGTAACCACTGTATCGTTCCAGGCACGGAGATAGAAGAGGAAGTACATTTCCCTCAACAAACATCCAACAGTTTAACTTCTTCACATCCAGAGACGATGCAACTCCAACTTGCTAATATCACAGGTGACAGCCAATCATCTGTACCCAGTACGATTTGTACCAATGATCCAGTTCCAAAGGTTGGCATCAGAAATCAGGAGACCTCCAACGGGCGGAGTTATAAGCTTCTTGTAGAGGAAGAAGACTGTCCAAATGCAGTAGTTGTAGTAGACTTCACTGAAGATGACTCTAATCTGACACCAAAAAAAAAAAAAAAAAAAAACGTTTTGGAGGAAAGGTGAACATCGACTAGTCTGAGTGAGTACACTTATAAATTAAATATGCCAGCTACTCATATTTATATGGAATTCTTAATATGCACTTAACACAAAAACACTGTCGCATCAATTCTCAAAATATAATTAAGAATATAGTACTTCAAGTTTTCCAATATTCATGGGTTATTTGCGCACTCTTTAGACTGGCCGCAAATAAAAGTGACAAATAAGTTAGGTCCGGTGAACGTGGTGGCCATAATCCTTTTCTGACCGTTCTTTCTTTTGTGGATATCTCATGAAATCGTGACATTGGCTCACGTGAGTTGTGATAGCTGGCCCCATCCCGTTGAAAGGCAGGAGATGTACTGTGCGAAAAATACCTGAAACTTTGCATATACACATTGTCGCGTTCTCAAGAAGGTCCCTCACTCCGTCGGGCTTCCAATCGGCGATCTGTTGACTTCGTCGTATTCGTTGATATTGTGGCTGGAGAGACGTTATTATCTCAGGGTATGCCTCGACGAGTATCTGTATCACTGCTAAATGCTATGGAGTAGGTGCTGTGTTTGGAGAGAGAATTTTGGATTTTCTAAGGGTTCTTGTAAAAAGTAATTCTTCTACCTATTTTGTATCGGCGTTCCGAATAACCCGAATGTTTGAAGTTTTTCTGTAAATTACACGCCATTCGCGAAATGTAAAGGTATTTGCCGAACGATTTAAAAGACGTATCTTAATATGAGAATATCCTTAATATCGTCGGATGCACCTCGTGCTTCACTGGATGTAAATTCCTTAACGCCGGTTAAAGCTGCTGCGGGATAATACTTGTTCCTGCCCGAAAACTCGCGAAACTGCCTCGATTCTACCTCAACACTCCACTTTTCTACAACTCCGGAGACACCATAAATTGTTTTCTTTGGCTACACAAAGGGAAAGCTATTCACCTTTATGGCTCAAACTAAGGGTAGCAACGGAGTTGTACTGTCCCGTTACTTGCACCGAAAACTGACAGACATTCCTGAGAAACTACGCCTATGTATTTTATTGGTTATACGAGGGCTGTTCAATAAAGAATGATCATAATTTTTTTACGGTCATAATTTTTTGCACTAAAATTTGAACTTATTATATTCTGTTAGCTTAATGTGAAACAAACATGCTGTACTAGTTTCATTGTTGGCACTCCTGGTTCCCGCCTGTGAGAACCAGGCAAGTCAGACATATTCAGTATCGCCTACCGCTGCAATGGAGGTAACATGCAGTTAAAGTTGATGTTAGAGGAAGATCCGGAGTATTTTTCAAACGTAATCACTGCTGATGAAACTTGGCTACATCTTTTTGATCCTGAGAGCAAACAGCAAAGCTCACTCTGGAAACCTCCTTCATCACCAACACCCAAAAAGAAAAGCGGTTGCTTCTGCTGGGAAAGTTATAGTCATCTCATTCTTTGATATTCATGGAATGGTTTATGAGCATGTTGTACCTGCACATACATCAGTAACTGGACAATACTACAGGGATGTCCTTAAAACATTGAAAGTTCATATCATGCGCAAAAGACTACATTTCCGTGAAGCAGGCTGGATGCTGCACAACGATAATGTGCGGCCGCATATTGCCAATGTTGTTGCTGAATATCTTGCAAAAATCAACGTGAAGTGTATACCTCACCCTCCCTATAGTCCGGATTTAGCCCCATGTGACTTTTTTCTATTCCCTAACTTGAAGAAACGCCTTCGTGGGAGGCATTATCCATCATCAGAAGCAGCGATGTAGGCTGCGGAGGCGATTTTGAAGGATCTTTCAAAAAATGGTTTCCAGCATATCTTTAAGGACTGGCAGAAACGTGGTACAAGTGCATCGAATTCAGGGGAGACCATGTAAAAAACTGAAGCTGCTGATAGTGAAGTAAACTAGGTTATTAATAATAACTAAACACTAGTAACACAACTTCACTTATCTTATTTATATCCTGGGACCGGTTTCAAAGCAAACATCTGCTTTATCCTCAGCCACTCAGCTTGACACTCACCCACTTACAGTAAGTGGGTGAGTGTCAAGCTGAGTGGCTGAGGATAAAGCAGATGTTTGGTTTGAAACCGGTCCCAGGATTTAAATAAGATAAGTGAAGTTGTGTTACCAAGGGAGACTATTTTGAGAAGGACCATCAAAATTATGAGGATGAGGAAAGGTACGTTGTCAAAAGATAATTGTGAATATGCTTTATTAAACAGCCCTCGTAAGTTGCGAAATTTATAGCATTATATATATATATTTAATACAAATTGTACCTTCTTACAAATCCTAGTATAAAATATAGACAGTTGCAATTAAATAATATTTTATTGTTAATAACCCCTAAATAATATCGAATAGTATACATTTATGCCAATGTTTACAAAAAACGGTACACACAATCCGACTTTCTGACACGCCACATCATATTCCGATTTTGTCACCGTGAGGAAATTCCTCATTAATCGTAATACGATTGTATTTTCATTAGTATCTGCATCATTCATGATAATCCAATACTCTACTTCCCATGGTTTGACCTAGATCACTTACAGTAATTCAAATGTTTGGCCTTAATCTACCTCCTTAATTTCATTATTGTAGGTCTTCATCCCTTGGCACCAAATAAGTTCCGACTCTGCAGTCAGAGCAGATGTACCAGCGGACGGGGTGCGATTATTTTTCGTTTACATCCGAGCGTGTAGTATACCACAAAACCCGTACACTGGTCTCTGCTGGTGACTGCTGGCTTCACATCCATATAAGCAAGGTAGAGGTGGGCGATTATCTCACACTTGCAAGATACTGAAGCTAAATACCAAGTTTGGCATTTATCCGAATTTTATTTTCTGAGGTACGCGGTTCGGAAAAAATAAACACATATGGACATTTTTTTCTGAAAGTGCATTTTTATCCAGTGGACTTCAAAACGTTGCGGCAAACCCGCACACCAAATTGGGTTCTATTTGGAACTTCATTGGAGCTATGAGTTCTGTTATCCTCAGGTGAATGGATGTAGGAAATGTATTTTGATTGTTGTTGGCTACTAAGTCGTATTAATAGTACTCGGTTTGTTGTAGAATTATTTGGTTTAATTCTTGAATCCATGTTTGTTTCCCGACTTGGATCGGTGACCACCTTTTAGACCTCGAAATCTTCGCTTCTCTTCTTAATGCACATAAACACGTTCTTCCTGTCGTAGTGTCAGCTTGTAAATAGGGATTTTCTTACTTCACCATTCAGTTCGAAACTTGTTCTGATTCCATCTCTGACTTTATCACATGACCAAACTAGCTCACCCTTCTCAAATGTTACATTATTATTGGTTTCTCATTTTATTCCAAATTTTCGCATTGGTTTGCAAAACTCATCTAACTCATTCACGTTCAGCCCACCCTGAGTTGGGGAACGCCTACCCTGAGTTGTTTGTAACGGTATACATCGTTATCAAATCAGCGAAGTAAATCTGTTTAGCGTTCATGCTCAACTGCATTTTGAATGTCCTTTGTCCCAAAACATTCCTGGCTGAAAGAATACAATAGTTTTCAGACATTGAACTTTTACTAGCACAAAGAAGGTAACGGTCCTTCTTTCCTGTCTCTGTGACGTTAACAGAGTTTTACAAGAATGTTTTCTCTTTCTTGCCCGGATGCTAGTATATATGTTATATTAAATTATACCCTTTCCTTCTTATTCGTTAACTCAACTGCTATTTGAATCATTCAAATTTCTTATTATTATAACAATATTGTTATATTAGTTTAGCAAAGCATTTCTATTAATTTATCTTTTATTCATTTGACTTCGATTAATTCGCCGCCGCCTAATCCCTGCCTGATACTGCGGTATTCTCGCTGAAATCCGGTATCAAATTTTTGAATGGAATGTAATATTTTCTCTGCCTGTGGTATGGAGTACATAATGTGAACGTCATAAATTTTCTTCTAGTAAACGGAATTTGAATTTTATCACTCAGTAGTAACGCTTAATATATACTGGAAAAAAATAAATCAGTAGCTTAAATGGTGTTTAAATTATAGCTAGTCAATGATTACATTTAATGTTGTCAAGATAGCCCTTTTGGACTTTTTATATAGCTTCTCTAAAATTTGAGAGTTGTTCCCAAGATTAGAGGAAATGTAAAGTTAAATCAGATTGAAAATAGTCATTGATAGGGAGGGAGAACATGCATCACAGATTTACTTTCTGATGCTCTTAACATTTTAGCCACCATAGCGAGAGGAACACGATCGCATTAAGACTTCGCATTTGCTTCAAGTCTTTTGTACACTATCAGAGCAAACTGGAAGCTCAATAATTATATTTATTAACTAACTATAATCGAACATTAGCATTCTCTAGAATTCCATTACCAATGGTAATAAACTACATCGCACAGAAAATGAAAATAATAAACACGTCACATCGCTCAAGTTCGCGAACACGCCTAAATATTATTCTTAGCAATCGTACTCCTTGGTGATTTTCGTCGTAAATTGCCTAGCAGGACATTTGGTTGTTATGCCAACAGTCCCATTCCAAAAAGTAATTACATCCTTGATTTACAAGTTCATATACTCCCAGTGGACCTATTAGATTCTCTAGAAGTTCCATGCTCTGTATACCAGATGGCTTCGTAATATTTAAATGAATTTAGCATCCAGTTAAATTGTAAGTCATTATGCCATTATATACGGTTTCGAAATTAGAGCAATGGCCACAAGAAGAACATTATCAGCGGATGGAAGTGTAGGACACTTAAGAATACCAAGAAATGTTTACAATAAAGTAAAAATAAACAGAAAAGTCAAATATGACCCCATATATGAGATGAAGAGACTAGAAGATTCTTCATTGACATAGTGATGGATAAAACCGTGTAGATAATGAACATAATGATAATAAAGGACGTATACCATGTTAGCACGCCACGGTAACGTACGTAGATGGTAGCATGCCTGCCTCATGTTCAAGTGGCCCCGAGCTCGAATCTCCTTAAGTGCGAGTTACCTGGATAAAGCTTTTTTTCCGGCTTTTTCCTTTATCCTAAAAAGACGAATGTCGGATAACTGTAAGCTCCATGGACTCTGAGCTCATTTGAGCATCCTTTCATCCATTGCATTTATCATCCGATATGACTTAACGTTGGAGGACGTAAATTACAATTATATATGTATATATGTATATATACACCATATATATATGGTATATATATATAACATGGTAACAGGAAAGTTAAAAATCTGAATCTTCATTCTGATGATATTCTCTAATAATTCTTTGCTAGGCATAAACGAGATACGAAATCGGGATCCTTTGAATGTGAGGCAGCTGCATCAGAGATAATAATAATTAAATCTAAAATAAATCTAAAATAAATCTAAAATAAATCTAAAATAAATCTAAAATAAATCTAAAATAAATCTAAAATAAATCTAAAATAAATCTAAAATAAATCTAAAAAAATCTAAAATAAATCTAAAATACATCCAAAATAAATCTAAAATACATCCAAAATAAATCTGAAATAAATTTAAAATACATTTAAAATAAATTTATAATAAATTTATAATAAATTAAATTAAAATAATTATTACCATAGTCATTACCATAGTCCTTACCATAGTCCTTACCATAGTCCTTACCGTAGTCCTTACCATAGTCCTTGCCATAGTCCTTGCCATAGTCCTTGCCATAGTCCTTGCCATAGTCATTGCCATAGTCATTGCCATAGTCATTGCCATAGTCATTGCCATAGTCATTGCCATAGTCATTACCATAGTCATTACCATAGTCATTACCATAGTCATTACTATAGTCATTACAATAGTCATTACAATAGTCATTACAATAATCAAAATCATCATCATTACAATAATCAAAATTATCATCATCTAGTCATTACAATAGTCATTACAATAGTCATTACAATAATCAAAATCATCATCATTACAATAATCAAAATTATCATCATTTACTCATTACAATAGTCATTACAATAGTCATTACAATAATCAAAATCATCAAGATTACAATAATCAAAATCATCAAGATTACAATAATCAAAATCATCGTCAATTAGTCATTATAATAGCCATTACAATAGCCATTACAATAGCCATTACAATAGCCATTACAATAGCCATTACAATAGCCATTACAATATCCATTACAATAGCCATTACAATAGCCATTACAATAGCCATTACAATAGCCATTACAATAGCCATTACAATAGCCATTACAATAGCCATTACAATAGCCATTACAATAGTCATTACAATAGTCATTACAATAGTCATTACAATAGGCATTACAATAATCAAAATCATTATCATTACAATAATCTAAATCATTATCATCTAGTCATTACAATAGTCATTACAATAGTCATTACAATAGTCATTACAATAGTCATTACAATAGTCATTACAATAGTCATTACAATAGTCATTACAATAGTCATTACAATAGTCATTACAATAGTCATTACAATAGTCATTACAATAGTCATGACAATAATCAAATATTTATCCGAATTATATTTTCTGAGGTACGCGGTTCAGAAAAAATAATCACATAAAATAAATCTACAATAAATCTACAATAAATCTACAATAAATCTAAAGTAAATCTAAAGTAAATCTAAAGTAAATCTAAACTAAAACTAAACTAAAACTAAACTAAATCGAAAACTAAATCGAAAACTAAATCGAAAACTAAATCGAAAACTAAATCGAAAACTAAATCGAAAACTAAATCGAAAACTAAATCGAAAACTAAATCGAAAACTAAATCGAAAACTAAATCGAAAACTAAATCGAAAACTAAATCGAAAACTAAATCGAAAACTAAATCGAAAACTAAATCGAAAACTAAATCGAAAACTAAATCGAAAACTAAATCGAAAACTAAATCGAAAACTAAATCGAAAACTAAATCGAAAACTAAATCGAAAACTAAATCGAAAACTAAATCGAAAACTAAATCGAAAACTAAATCGAAAACTAAATCGAAAACTAAATCGAAAACTAAATCGAAAACTAAATCGAAAACTAAATCGAAAACTAAATCGAAAACTAAATCGAAAACTAAATCAAACACAAATCAAACACAAATCAAACACAAATCAAAAACAAATCAAAAACAAATCAAAAACAAATCAAAAACAAATCTAAAACAAATCTAAAACAAATCTAAAACAAATCTAAAACAAATCTAAAACAAATCTAAAACAAATCTAAAACAAATCTAAAATAAATCTAAAATAAATTTAAAGTAAATTTAAAATAAATTATATTAAAGTAATCATTACAATAGTCATTACCATAGTCATTACAATAGTCATTACAATAGTCATTACAATAGTCATTACAATAGTCATTGCAATAGTCATTGCAATAGTCATTGCAATAGTCATTGCAATAGTCATTGCAATAGTCATTGCAATAGTCATTGCAATAGTCATTGCAATAGTCATTGAAATAGTCATTGCAATAGTCATTGCAATAGTCATTACAATAGTCTTTACAATAGTCTTTACAATAGTCATTACAATAGTCATTACAATAGTCATTACAATAATCAGAATCATCACCATTACAATAATCAAAATCATCATCATCGATTAGTCATTACAATAGTCATTACAATAGTCATTACAATAATCAAAATCATCATCATTACAATAATCAAAATCATCATCATCTAGTCATTACAATAGTCATTACAATAGTCAGTACAATGATCAAAGTCATCATTACAATAATCAAAATCATCATCATCATCTAGTCATTACAATAGTCATTACAATAGTCATTACAATATTCATTACAATAGTCATTACAATAGTCATTACAATAGTCATTACAATAGTCATTACAATAGTCATTACAATAGTCATGACAATAATCAAATATTTATCCGAATTTTATTTTCTGAGGTACGCGGTTCAGAAAAAATAATCACATAAAATAAATCTACAATAAATCTACAATAAATCTACAATAAATCTACAATAAATGTAAAGTTAATCTAAAGTAAATCTAAAGTAAATCTAAAGTAAATCTAAACTAAATCGAAAACTAAATCGAAAACTAAATCGAAAACTAAATCGAAAACTAAATCGAAAACTAAATCGAAAACTAAATCGAAAACTAAATCGAAAACTAAATCGAAAACTAAATCGAAAACTAAATCGAAAACTAAATCGAAAACTAAATCGAAAACTAAATCGAAAACTAAATCGAAAACTAAATCGAAAACTAAATCGAAAACTAAATCGAAAACTAAATCGAAAACTAAATCGAAAACTAAATCGAAAACTAAATCGAAAACTAAATCGAAAACTAAATCGAAAACTAAATCGAAAACTAAATCGAAAACTAAATCGAAAACTAAATCGAAAACTAAATCGAAAACTAAATCGAAAACTAAATCGAAAACTAAATCGAAAACTAAATCGAAAACTAAATCGAAAACTAAATCGAAAACTAAATCGAAAACTAAATCGAAAACTAAATCGAAAACTAAATCGAAAACTAAATCGAAAACTAAATCGAAAAGTAAATCGAAAACTAAATCGAAAACTAAATCGAAAACTAAATCGAAAACTAAATCGAAAACTAAATCGAAAACTAAATCGAAAACTAAATCGAAAACTAAATCGAAAACTAAATCGAAAACTAAATCGAAAACTAAATCGAAAACTGAATCGAAAACTAAATCGAAAACTAAATCGAAAACTAAATCGAAAACTAAATCGAAAACAAATCAAAAACAAATCAAAAACAAATCAAAAACAAATCAAAAACAAATCAAAAACAAATCAAAAACAAATCAAAAACAAATCAAAAACAAATCTAAAACAAATCTAAAATAAATCTAAAAGAAATCTAAAATAAATCTAAAATAAATCTAAAATAAATTTAAAGTAAATTTAAAATAAATTATATTAAAGTAATCATTACAATAGTCACTACCATAGTCATTACCATAGTCATTACAATAGTCATTACAATAGTCATTACAATAGTCATTGCAATAGTCATTGCAATAGTCATTGCAATAGTCATTGCAATAGTCATTGCAATAGTCATTGCAATAGTCTTTACAATAGTCTTTACAATAGTCATTACAATATTCATTACAATAGTCGTTACAATAGTCATTACAATAGTCATTACAATAGTCATTACAATAATCAGAATCATCACCATTACAATAATCAAAATCATCATCATCGATTAGTCATTACAATAGTCATTACAATAATCAAAATCATCATCATTACAATAATCAAAATCATCATCATCTAGTCATTACAATAGTCATTACAATAGTCATTACAATAGTCATTACAATAATCAAGGTCATCATTACAATAATCAAAATCATCATAATCATCTAGTCATTACAATAGTCATTACAATAGTCATTACAATAGTCATTACAATAGTCATTACAATAGTCATTACAACAGTCAATACAACAGTCATTACAATAGTCATTACAATAGTCATTACAATAGTCATTACAATAGTCATTACAATAGTCATTACAATAGTCATTACAATAGTCATTACAATAATCAGAATCATCATCATTACAATAATCAAAATCATGATCATCATCTAGTCATTACAACAGTCATTACAATAGTCATTACAATAATCAAAATCATCATTACAATAATAAAAATCATCATCATCATCATGATAATAATAGGAAATAGTTCGGGATGGGAGCTCTTCATGTGGCATTCTTGGACGACTATGGCTGCGTTTCTTTCCGTAGGTTATGCTGCTCACACAAAGGTTCATACTCACTTTTTATTTTATTCCGGGTGGATATCTGGTTGGAAAGCTACTCTACGTAATAGTAAACAAAATATAAATGGTAGTTGGAGTAAAAATGGCATTCACTGTACCACTTATTCCTGTGCCATCCTTCGCATTTCCCTTCACCTTTCATCCAGCACGATAGTCTCAGGGATTTATATATCGGCGGGAGTTTCGCCATGGTTAGCAGGATATTTGCCCTTTGTAAATCCACGCCCTCCGAGCCGCGATGTGCCACCGGGAAGTTTCAATCAGTAGCTGGCAGGGACCCGGCCTTCTGCGGTCATCTCTCCTCAGATCCGGCCACATCCGAATCATCTTACCTCAGTGCTCCCTCCTGATAGGGGAAAAGGCACACAAGGAGTAATATACTGTATTACTCCTCCGGCGACTGTGATTGGAGGGGAGATTCGCGCTATTTTGTTCCTAATATGGCAAACATGTGCACTGTCAAGGAACTCCTAAACAAACTTTTGTTTTGCCATTTTCAAAGTTTTGAGTACCTTATACGGTAGCACTTTCACGTTAAGATTAAATGCAAAGGTGTGTCTACTGTGTAACATATGTTTTTCCTTTCAAACTAATTAATAAATCAGAAATTAAAGTTCGAGTTCTTCTGAAGAATAACAGTGCTAAATAAGTGAGTGTAGCTACTTTGACAATGACTTTGGCATGCAACTGAAAAACTAAGTGCTTTACGTACCTAATTGGAATATGACATGGACAAATTGTTTAAACGACTTCCACTTCCGAATTTTTCTTTGGTAATTCCGGCACCACAAGAGTATATATTCACGCACAATTATATTTTTTCTGCTTTTATTGACAAATTCAAAACCTAAGTCGCGAAAAATGCTGTAGTAGCTCGTTTCTCAAAGCTCGGTAATTGGGATCATTTTTTACTGCTTGAAGCACTTTTGTAATTGCGGTGGCTCGTTTCTTTAAACAAGTTATGAACCTTGTGACAAATAACACTTTAAACAAATTCATCATATTCGCCTTCCATAACTGCCTCTTTCTTTTTTTGGTGTTTTCCTGGAGTAGAAAGCCACAATCTCACTTCGAGCGGCACAAACATTTGGCGCTGAAACACCGGGTAATTCTGCTGACAAACTAACATCGTCCTCAATTGTTAAGGTTAGGTATTTTTCACACAACTTGCAAAACACGTTCAATATAATTTGTTTCTCACTACTTTTAAACGGTTTCCCTCTGAGATGTTTTATATCTCAGCACAAAGCAGCCATGTTTTAGACTGATTCTATCATTTCCTTCTCTTTTAAATTGTGCAAGCGCCGCATGCACTCTAATTAATACATACGAATTATACTTACATTTACCAAAACAAAGTACTAGTTAATTACTGTTTGACTGATGCATTTCTAATAACGTGAAGTAGTTTATATATTTTACATTACTGATGTAAATTCTTTAAACTTGATAAACAAACTATCTTTTTCATACACAGAGAGATACAAGTCTAAACAGCCAATGATGTCGCACACGTACACGTACTTTTGTTTCCATCGTCAGATAAACTAATCTCTGTTTCATATAACCTTGCCCCGCTGACATGTATTACTCAGCGTACAACTACCTTCCCCCTCACTCTAATTGGCTAATGCTCTCGCGCCATAGGCCATATGCGGTGCCTTCCCGTCACATTTAAACCTGCAGTAAACGTCATAATAATTGCCAGGAAGTGAGATAAAATCATACAACTAAGAATATGAAGGCATGCAAAAATACAAGTTTATAATGAAACCAATCAAGTTGAAATTGAATGAATGAGCAATGAAACTGAAACAAGTTTATAGTGAAAGGCCTTCGGCCTTTTCCTCTGGGATTTTTTAAACCAGCACACATACCTTGCAAAAATGCTTGTCTTTCAGTCTTAAAAGTCGTGTCACGCCATACTTGTGTGTCCTTCATTCACCCAAGTCTCGTCAAGGTAGTATATTTTGCGACTTGTATCCCGATACAATCTGATTGTCCTTAAATAACGTCTTCGCCACACAGCAATATTGCCCCTGGAGTGGTAAGTTTTCCTGTTGTCTCAGTTTCATGTCGCGATGTTCCTACGCATCTAACACACCTGTAAGTTCAGAGCAAAGCTGTTCGACTTCTCTCACTGACAAAGACAGATTCTTCTCTGTAAGGGCATTAAACACATGCACCACAATTCTTTTTCCGCCGCTTTGTAATAGTTTTCACTTGCTATGCTTCAGCAAAAAACTGGCGTTAGGCTCTGTCATTATATATATAATAAGTATACGCACAATAAACGATCAATAAAATAATTTAGCTCTCGCACTCGGCACAACACACCTTCGAATGGTAATACATGACTAATCCAGTTCAAAACAAAGACAGTGATAAAAGTCATATAAACAAATATGTCATCACTACCGCTAAAGCACGTGCTATCGTGCCTTGTGCTTGAGAGCAAGGAACCCCCTCTCTACTTCGTTTAAGAATTAACATGCATTTCAGATAAGTCAACCCTGTCGCGTGACATATTTAATTCAAACAGTTACGAAAATATAAATTTGACAATTCTCTTCCAACATAATTATAAAGATATATCACCATGTTAAACAACGAACTAATTTTTACCGCACAACAGTCTATACTACAACAGCAGCAGCCAATGAGAGGTGATTAGATCACGTGACCGCTAAGAGATACGCGGCAAGCTTATGTGAAACAAGGATTAAGGGCGGCCCCGGTGTAGGTAGATGTTAAGTTGTCCCCTCCGAATCTTGTCATTTGTTCATTTCTGTGTTTACGATTTGAAACTTCGCCATTCTTTGAGAAAGCTATGTGATGTCTGCAATGCAAACTTCTAGTGATTGCTAGCCATCTTTTACTAAGACACCGTAGGACGGGCTTGAGTTTATTTTGGGGTTTTTACTAGGTATCTATGGACAGAACAAAAAATTGGCAACTGCAGCTGACACTGGGATAAGAAAAACAATCACAGCCCCTAGGGACCACGCCCAGGACGTGTCTCTGCTCTTTACAGGGCGGGGACACATAAACAAAGATAGGTCGAACCGTGTCTTTTACCAAGATACCTACAGATTCTTAATAACAAAATGTATTCTGATGTTCTGAGTACTTTACACGCAGTGTTTACTGCTTAGAATATTTAAAAATATTATGTATCCACTCTCATGACATTTTCTACTCACTCTTGCATACACTATACTTAAAACGTTTATTCTACTATGTTAATCGAGATAGACGACTGTAGCAAAATCTTACTGCTTATCTGCTTATAGATGTGATAGTCAATTATTTAAACCACTGGTCGTTATCTGGTGGCTTTGAACTTTTATTTCTTCTCTCTACCAAGACTAAAAAAACTAAGATTTCCCATTTCATAAAAGCATAAGTGTTAGAAAATTCAAACAAACAACAACGGATATATCGGAAAACGTTCACTCTACATAATAAGCACTTGACATAAATTTTATGGTTTATCAACATCTAAGTTTTCTGTTAAGTAAGATGTTTTCTATCCCTTACAGTTCAAATGTTATGCAAAATTCATCAAAATGAAGAAAACTTCAGAGGACATTCCCAGAAAATTCAATAAGTACATATATTTGTTACGAAAATATATTAAACCAGCGTTTTAAACAAAATCATTAACACTATATCTAAGAAATCAACATTTTCGAAATATATTCAATGAAAAAGCTTTGTCTGGGAGTATTTTTTAAATCTTAGTAATCCATCTTTGAAAACTGATGAATTTAAATACCAGTTTTGGTGTTTTTGTATCCATGTGACCTCAAAACGTTTTCATTCGCTCAAATCTCAGTATGGAACATTTGGGTGGAATGCAACTTCTTTGGGGAGTTTTGTGTCATTAAAGCAGCTTTTAGTCAAAACAACCGGAAGGAAACCGGAATATCTGTGCTTTAAATCGTAGCTATGGCACGGAAGTTTTCAGTCTGACTATTCCTGGCTTCTGTGGCATAAACGCCATTAGTTATCGATTGAAATAAAGAGTTAAAGCGTTCAACAGCTATGAATGGTGGAACTGTAGGTACGAGTACATAATCTGAAATGTGTTTGAGGTTTCCTTGTGGAAAACATGTTATGCAGGTATGATGTCATGGTAGCTTAGAGAAATTGGAACTGAGTGGAATGTATTCTTGTGGCGCGCATTCGTGAAGTGCAGAATGTTCTGACCCGCGAGTTTTTCGGAGAATTTACAAGTCACTAAAAGAATGGTAGTTTGGATAATTGCAACCCGATTTCCTGTCTCTCCGTTTCACCCCATTTCCCATTTTCCTTCAAGTTTCATCGTGGTTCGCTGTTTCAAATTCCAAGTATCAGCAGATGTTTCAGTGTAGATGGCAGAGGAATTTGCTCTCTATAAATCCTGGTCTTCACGATCGAGGGAGATATCCAGACCCTGGGCGCCCCATGGGATGTGTAAGCCTGCAGGGGCATAGGTGTCTGTTTAACAAGGTGCCACCGGGAAGTATCAGTCTGAAGGTTTTGGGGATATTGACCTTTAGTGTCATTTCTCTTCAGATCCCACCGAAATTTATATCCTCTCATCTCAGTCCTCTCACCGTCTACCCCCCATCTCTCTCTCTCTCTCTCTCTCTCTCTCTCTCTCTCTCTCTCTCTCTCTCTCTCTCTCTCTCTCTCTCTCTCTCCGGTGCTCCTTCAGGTGCATAGTCATGAAAAACCTTTATAGTTGCGTAGTCTTATAAAAAGTCTTATATAATGGTTCATAAATCCCGCTTTTATCTGCGGTGGAGAGGGAGAAAGAGAGGGAGGGAGTAATAAAATAACATCTTTCCATTTGAAAGTATAAAGGTTTGAAAATTCAAGCCATTATCAATGAATATATCGGAAATGTTTATTTGTACAAGCATAATGCTTGTAAAGATAGAGTCAAACTGAAAAATTCAATGCCATAGCCGGGATTTGAACCACGGATCTTCTGGTTGCCGTCCAGCCGCTCTAACCATTGAGCTACTATGGCCAACTTGCCGACATGACATTAAATTCTCCAACTGACTCATGTGTTTCCCGTTAAACAACTTAGGAGTTCTCATAAACACATGAGACAACTACCTTAATGGCGACTTGCAACGTGTAAGTACTTTAAGGCCCGGGCTTTATAGTTAACCACTAATAGGTTAATTAGTGGAAATTGTTCTTTCACATTAATTGACCTAATTTCCATTAATGGACCTAATAGTGGTTAATTATAAAGCCCGGGCCTTAAGGTACTTACACGTTGCAAGTCGCCATTAAGGTAGTTGTCTCATGTGTTTATGAGAACTCCTAAGTTGTTTAACGGGAAACACATGAGTCAGTTGGAGAATTTAATGTCATGTCGGCAAGTTGGCTTAGTAGCTCAATGGTTAAAGTGGCTGGACGGCAACAAGAAGATCCGTGATTCAAATTCCAGCAATTACATTGAATTTTTCAGTCTGACCATCTTTCCATACTTTAGCCTACACACGGTCAATGTGAATGAACAATTAATTTCCAAAATAAAAAATGTTACTTGACATAATTGTTCTTTAGGAATAGCTATAGTTTTAAATATTACTATATTTATCAAGGCTTTTGGGGTGATCAGCCGTGTCAAATTAATGAAAGTCGACCTTTCGACTACGAAGGATACAATGGCCGAAAGCTCGAATTTCATTAATTTGACACGGCTGACCATCCGCGAATCCTTGATTGATAACGCTCGCCGTGAAAGCTTCAAGTCTTAAATTAGTACCATATTGAGCCTCTATTACAATTTATCATTATCCAAAACACATTGGGACTTCAGAGGACTTCAGAGGTCATTTCATAAAAATTAAAAAATTAAATTATTTGATTTGTTGCTTAAATAATACTTGGCATTTTAATCCAAATCGTTAAATCCGAATTTTGAGGAAATTAAAATTAGCAAAAATATATTTTATGTAAAAGTGACAGTTTCGGTTCAACTTCTACTACTATTACTACTCGTGTCGCATATTTGGAAGACGCTGATCTTAAACACCAGGAGTGTTCTTGAGTTACGTTGTTCGCAAACAAACGCACCCACTCACACATATACAAATAACCCGTTTTTCTATAACTCTTGGTTTGAAGCTCTCCCAGCGTTGGTTTCTGACTGTATAACAAGTAAACATGTATTTTTAACAATATTTTATCTACTATAGTAAGTCATTAGCTGTGCATTTTGAAAGGCGTTTACTCATTTGTTTTTATTTCTTTTTTCTTTTTTTTCAGATTCAAGAGAGACTTTGCACCTAGGCAGCGAATGGAGTAGCTTTTGGTCTGTTCTTATTTTAAAATGTTTTTCTTAAAATGTTATTTTATATGTAAAATTTTGTCAAATAAAATTTTTCATTAGTTAAGTGATTTTTTAAAACAAATAGGTAAGAATTCTATTGTTTTACGCCCTTAATATGTAAGCGAATGTCTCTTCTCAAAATAGTGAAGAGATGAAAAGTCTCTACGGATGGCGATGTAGATGACTCCGCAGTAACCTGTGAAAGTACCAGTTTCGATTCCCGTCGATCTTCCACTCCCATCTTGGCTGTTTGTTGTTTTCTCCGTTGAGTAGGAGAATGCTGGGGTAGTTTGTAATCTGCCACGATTAGCTTTCCATTTCCCTGTTAGCTTTCAAGTCTTCTATGCTTCGCGTCTGGCTCTGCAGGACTGATGGTGTGGATGCTTGCTCAAAGGAAAGTACGCACCATTGACACTAGAGGGCTCCTTTTCAACGGGTTATTGGTATCCATCACTACACAGTACCACGCATTAAGATGGGTACTCGAACGTGTTAGAAAATTATGAGAGACTTCTGCGCGTCTCTATGTCTGTCTACCTGCGGTGTATATCCATCGATAGTTCATTTATTCCCTTCCTACCAGGGTAGCCCCAAGGGATCTATGCAAGTTCCATTACACTACCCCTGTGTTTTGCAACCTGTATAAGTGTCTAAAGGTTGTTACCAGGAAACGAAGTGGATAATATTCAGAATCACTTTCGAATACCTTTTTAATATACTCGTTACACCTTCGAATTTAAATCAGTGCATAGGCCATTCCTGAAACTATGTTTAGCCTGCACATATTTAGCACATATATAGTGTGTGTATGTATAAAATATCACGTTCCTCACACACAAAATAAGAAAATATGTTATACAGAAATTGGTCTGGAATAACTTCATTTTATTTTCTAAAACTGGTAGGTACAATAAATAGGGGCATCACACACATACAATGGGAGTTGAAGGTCCCTTATTAACTCATTACTTAACAAAACCTTTGAAAGAACATTTTTAAGCTCTACCCAAAGCTAAAGCTCCCCAAAGTATGTAAGGGAAAAACTGCGATCATTGACCGCTGTTCTCTGTTGGATTCCCACCGGAGCGTTCATCTTCTGAGATCTAGTGATGGCATTGTAGTCTCCGATTCCCGAGGCTGTGGCTTCAAACCCGGCGGAGGTGATGGAAATTTACTAATGTACAAATCTTTAGGATAGCTTCTTCCGGAAGTGAAGTAATGCCGGTGGTTTCGTGTCGTAAATTTACGGCACATAAATGAGCGTCGAGCCTGATAAGGTGGTCACTGAATACAATTTAAGTGTCTCTCTTGTTCAATATATTTAGAATGGAATGCTTAGAACCACAGCAGATAAACAGCGATCATGGATTTAAAAAAAAAATTAAGGAAATACCTTGATTATAATAAGCTCCCCCACTTGGCTAAGCAGGGACGAAGTGAGTTCACCAGTTATGCCCATCACTCCAAAGGAGAAAGCTACCGAAATACCTCAGCGGACGCTTAAGTGTTTCACAATCCTGCTTGGGCATCACCGAACAACTTCCTTTCCAGAAAGACTATATACTTCTAGCATCGTCAGAAAACTGCCAGTGGTATGGGTAGGCAGAGTGAGCAATACGACAGCTTAAAGGGTCGGGTTCCCTGCACCACGAGAGCACACAGAAACAGGACTTCCGAACGTATCACTCAAAAACATTTTCATATGAAAAGTTCAATGGCATTGACACATGCATGAAAACGCCGTCAGGGCCGCGCTGTGGCCGTGTAGTTAGACCACTCGACTCTGACTAAAACGGCCTGGATTCGATGCCAGACCAACGCATGCGAGAATTGTGGTGGACGAAACGGCGTCCGGGCGAGTTTCATCCCGGTGCTATATATACCACGCGCCGTCACATTGGATTCCGAATGTGTTGATGTGTCCCTGGAGAATTGCATATCTACAATTGAGCCCGAAGTGCCTCTTTATGTTTAACTGTAGTTCGATACACAAGAGCATTCTAATATATCTATTTTGTAATTTACGTCGTCCAAAGTTAAGTCATATCGGACCATGAATGAACTGGGTGAAATGATGCTGAAATGAGCCCAGGGTCCACAGAGATTAGAGGTTTTTTTTTTCGAGTGGAGGAAAAATCCATTTATGGATTTCCACTGTGTTGGGGGGCACAGTGGGGTATGTGGGATTCACCTCAAGGGTACTACTCCACTAAAAACCTCCACCAGATTGGGACAGAGAAATGTGCTGTGGTACCGCCTAAAGCACCCGCGCATTCCAGGAGGTGATCTTAGCTGTCTCGCAGTGCGATTCAGCTGAGTGGGTTTCTGATGCAGAGATACAGACTTGACATGAAGCCCAGCCTGATCCACTGCCTATTTTGGATGGTATTTGATAGGATTCCTGGTGTTTTTGTTGGAAACTTAGGGTAATTTGTCACGCCGAAGCGCCGTGTCTTAAGTTTAGGTGTTTTATTGTCACTGCAAGTAATACTTGCAAGCATTTCAGTGATAGTCTATTATATCTTACTACTATCTTGCTAAACCTAGAGTTTCCCGACATTAGTCTTTCAGGACAGGAGAAAACCCCGGAGAAAATCTTATCCAGGAACACGCTCTGGCCAAGATTCGACCTAGGGATCTCTTGAGTGTATGGCAGACACGCCACCATCCATACTACCGAGACGTGTCTTATCTTCCATGGCCTCACACACGAGGTGAACCAAAAATTAAACCAACTACAGATAACAAAGAAGCCATCTTGAATATTCCAGAGAGGGTGTCGTAAAGTTTTAATTATCACATTTTAAAAATGTGATAGAGAGTTGGAGTTGATATGAGCTTATTAGTTTTTCTCTGCGTAGTTATCGTGCAGATTTACACATTTTTCCAGCGTTTCTTGACCTTCCGAATACCTTGGTTGCTGAAGTCCACATAATTCGCTTCAAACCACTCTTCCACTTCATTAATGACGTCATTTGTGTTGTCGAATTGGTGACCACGCAACGGATTCTTTATTTACGGGAACAAGAACAAGTCACTTGGTGCGAGATCGGGCGAATAAGGTGGATGCTGTAAGGTCACAAAGCCACATTCCCCTGTTCCATCAACTGCAACTTGAGATGAATGAGGCTGGAGCATTGTCAGTCAGAAGACGAACAAATTTGGAGAGCATACCGCGTCGTCTCTTAATCAGAGCTGCTCGTAACTTGTCCAGAAGATTGCAATAGTATCTGTCAGTGTTGGTTTGACCCTTGGCAAGATAATCTGTAAGGATGACTCCACGACAGTCGCAGAAAACTGAAAGCATGATCTTCTCAGCTGACTTTCACACCTTTGCAATTTTGGGAGGGGGTATCGGCAAGTTTCCGTTCCATGCTCATGGTTTTTGTCTCTTGATCATACTGATAGATCCAGCATTTATCCACGGCTTCCAGACGATCAAAAAATCATCTTCATCCTGTTCCAACAGCATCAACATCTGTCTTGAAAGGTCACACGGTGTTTGCTTTTGGAAAGAGGTTAGCAAACGTGGAACCCACCGTGTAGACACCTTAGACATGTGCAGTTCGTCATGAGTAGTTTTCCACACACTACCATAACTAAGATGTGTCTCATTCATGATCATTTGGATGGTTGCTCGTCTGTCTTCCAATATTCAACACTCCACTTTCTTCACTGTAACAGCATCGTCTGTTATTGACGGTCTACTAGCTCTAGGCTCGTCTGTCTTCCAATATTCAACACTCCACTTTCTTCACTGTAACAGCATCGTCTGTCATTGACGGTCTACTAGATCTAGGCTCGTCTGTCTTCCAATATTCAACACTCCACTTTCTTCACTGTAACAGCATCGTCTGTCATTGACGGTCTACTAGATCTAGGCTCGTCTGTCTTCCAATATTCAACACTCCACTTTCTTCACTGTAACAGCATCGTCTGTCATTGACGGTCTACTAGATCTAGGCTCGTCTGTCTTCCAACATTCAACACTCCACTTTCTTCACTGTAACAGCATCGTCTGTTATTGACGGTCTACTAGCTCTAGGCTCGTCTGTCTTCCAATATTCAACACTCCACTTTCTTCACTGTAACAGCATCGTCTGTTATTGACGGTCTACTAGATCTAGGCTCGTCTGTCTTCCAATATTCAACACTCCACTTTCTTCACTGTGACAGCATCGTCTGTCATTGACGGTCTACTAGATCTAGGCTCGTCTGTCTTCCAATATTCAACACTCCACTTTCTTCACTGTGACAGCATCGTCTGTCATTGACGGTCTACTAGATCTAGGCTCGTCTGTCTTCCAATATTCAACACTCCACTTTCTTCACTGTGACAGCATCGTCTGTCATTGACGGTCTACCAGATCTTGGCTCATCTGTCAGGGACATGTGGCCAGTTTGAAAATACCTTCTCCACCTCACAATAGTGTCATACGATGTGAAATAATTTCCATAAACAGCCGTCATCTCATCATGGATTTCTCTGGCAGTTTTGCCCTTCAAATGAAGGAACTTGATTACACTACCCGCTTCAATTTTCTCCATCTTACACCTCAGTCACTCCTGGCACTCACTGTAAAAAAACAAGAAGACCCAAAACACTGAAACTACTAACATTGTGTCTCGTTGGACCAATGATGATACTGGAAAAGTTTCACCACTTTATATAATAACAACTACCAGGTGATGATTAAAACTTTACTACACCCCCTCGTATGTATGAGAAAAGGATTAATTAATATTTTCTGTTCCTATGAAGAGTTGTGAAAAATATTTTAGAACACAAGAAAGGATTTGATATAACATATGTTATTCTTCTGTATGTAAGGATATATCCTAAAGGTTTAGCCCTGTCGTATCGTTGCATCCTGTATAAATAAAGATACCCATATTGGATAAACGTTTGCTTAGAAACTAAAATTGAAACACTTCAGGAATTAACTTCAGCACCCTTAGAATTGCTTTGTTCGTCCTAATAACATGCGGTTGTTAGCGTCCGAATCATTAATTTATTCAAATATTAATTTATATTCTAAAATTGAGTTCTGCTTTTGAAAGGCACATGGTCTTCGTTGCGAAAATGTTTTTGTTGTTCCGTTCGCTGGTGTGCTAGCTTCCAAATACAGAGGATGCGGGATCGATTCCCGGCTGAGCAATGGAAATTTTCCTTTTGCCAGACTT
This sequence comes from Mantis religiosa, assembly GCA_030765055.1. NCBI lineage: Eukaryota > Metazoa > Arthropoda > Insecta > Mantodea > Mantidae > Mantis > Mantis religiosa. Next base: position 408,027,163 of record CM060950.1, read on the forward strand.
ATTCCCACATTTCGTAGGTCTGAAAGTATGAGTGAAGGTGAAATTGGCATGTGAATTTAATGTTTATAAAAATCAATGTTTAACACAACAATGAAACGAATCAATATTAATATTGAGATGGCACCGTGTCCTCTCACAAAGGCCGTCATGGTGCATGCTAAAGAGAACAAAATGTTAAAGCCATTATATAGTGACCAGCACTTAAAATATCCCGCCTTGTTAGCGTAGATGGTAGCGTCTGTGCCACACATTCAAGACGTCCCGAGTTCGAATCTCGATCAGTGTGAATTATCCGAATAAGGATTTTCCTGCGTTTTCCCTTATCCTGAAGGACGATTTTCGGGTGACTCTAAACTCAATGGATTGTGGGCCAATTTTAGCATCATTTAACCCATTACATCCATCGTTCGAAGGTCGTGAATTAAAGAAAATGTTGCTCACAGATTTTCGCTTAAGTTTTCTGTACTACCCTATTCCCATTGTATCTATAAAAACATGAAGTAGATAGAAGAATACTTCTTTTTAGGAATATTTCTACAGGAGCGGATAGAGAAAATCGTGTGAGTGCACACATTAGGTTTGTGTTATTATTATTGTTCGCTTGCAAGAACGCGATACAATTAAACTTTCGAAAGCTCCTTCCGCATGTTGTAACTAAACACTTAAATTGAATATATTTTATGTTCAGCAAGTCATAATCAAAATAAAATATGTATTCATCAACGGATTGTTGTTTTCATGGTGATTTTAAATCCAAATTGCTCAATTTGAACCAATTTCCTGACAAACACTTAATAAACGTGTAAAAGAAAAATTCAGTGAGCTGTTGTGGGTAAAGCAAGTTACGTGACTGTTATACATCAATTTTTTTAAGAGATGAACATTATAGGTCATTAATTAATCTTGAAACCTTAACGATGTAAGTTTTTAATAATGCAATTTATTATAGCCGACATTAACATCATTGAAAATGTTTCCAAGTTAGATGGTTATCTATTCCAAAGCCCTCTTTGTTTTTCATATCGATGCGAAAAAAAGTCGCTGCCCGCTAAGGCGTTGACTTATGCTTCGGCACCCTTTTGTTGGGATGACGTCACATCAATCACATGTTATCTGCCTCATTACAGCCGAGTAACAGTGAAAACAAGACATCTTTCTGGAAGGCGGGCTTATCCATCTACAAGAAAGATTCGCGCCTACTGGTGCATTAAAATCGCTTACTGTGACATTGTAAGGCAAGCAAAACATGACTAGTTTGACGACATATACCAAGATGCACTGAAATTATTCCCAAAACAATATCACGTACATTATTACGTCACAAGCCCGAAATGTCTAATAGTAGAACATTAACAAGGTATCGAGAATTGCATTCATAGGTTTCGTGCCCGCCTTGGTAGCGTGGTGGTAGCGTGTCTGTCTCACGTTCAAGACGTCTCGAGTTCGAATCTCGGCCAGGGTGAGTTACCTAGATAAGGCTTTTCTGGGGTTTTCCCTTATCCTGCAAGACGAATTTCGAGTAACTCTAAGCTCTATGGACCCTGGGCTCATTTTAACATCATTTTACCCATTCCATTCATCGTCTGATGTGATTTAACATTGGAGGACGTAAATCACAACAACACAGGTTCTGCGTTTATTTTTGCACCTATTCTGTAATCTGTGATTAAAAGAACTTGTTTTTTGTATTTATGTATTTCATCTCAATCGAGAAAAGCCTTTACCGGAATTAATTCATTACAAGCTTTCATGTAGAGACAAGAGGGATATGCTATGTTTCAAATTACACTCTTTACAGATAATCACCAGAATGAAAAACTGTGTAATTTATTTTAAAATTCAAACCAAGAACGAATGTTTCAGAAATTCATAATCCCCTAAAAGTAGTATGTGGTGAATGGCAAGTTGTAACGCATTTTTCATGAAGCAACTCTGTCTTTTATGGCTTATCAATTGCAAAATAAATGGAAAATGTAATAATATTAAGCCTTTTTGTTCCTCGTCTACCTCGGTAGCTTAGATGGTAGCTTTCTGCCACCCATTCAAGAGGTCCCGAGCTCGAATCTCAGTCAAGGTGACTTACTTATCTGGATAAGAGTTTTTAGGGGTTTTCCCTTATCCTGAAAGACGAATGTCAGGTAACTCTAAGCTTTATGGACCTGGGCTCATTTGAGCATCATTTCAACCATTTTAGCCATCCAAATGACTTAACGTTGGTCCATGGACATTTAAAAGAAGAAAATAAACCGACTTTTCTTTGTGCCTGACATACTTTCACAATTGTTATTGTATATGTTTGTGTCCTGCTAGTTGCTCAGTTAAGCTAAGGGTTCGTGAATGGCACATGGAGAAACATGAAAGAACTAAATATCTTACTTTGCTATTTATTAATTCATTCCACAATGAAACTGGCAAATACCAACATTCTTCATTAAATGTAAACTATTTCAATTCAGAAATGATTGATGATATAATTAAACATAGAACCGACCGGAAAGCAAAACTTAATTTTAAATGTATGACTTGTACAATCTTCGTAAATTTTGTCACAGTCATTGCCCTCACATCTGAATGTATCGCCTTTGAGTAGTTCAGTGACAAAACCCTCTCATCATAAACATTCTAATTATTGTTGAATATTCTGGCATTTCAGAATCCACAACATGCAGAGCTATCAAAACCGATACGAAAAATTTTAAACATCTTCGCCTCACACTTTTCCCCAGTTTCTATTTTCTTTCTGCATAGTAATTTCACCGACTCTATCACTCTTTTGGAGAAGTGAAGTTTACTGTACGTTTTTTTATTGTTTTACCCTTTTAGCTTATTTTGCTAAACAACCTACAAACACGTATTCTAGGAATAGCAAAAGTTAAAAATTTGCAAAAAATCACAAGCGGTCATATGCAAAGGTTACTAGCTTTTCATGTCCGTGGTACCGCTCTATACAAGGAATGTGACTGTCCTATTGTAAAGCTCCCAAAGCTTAAACAAAAGCTTAAGCCTTGCTTAGTCCTTTCCTCAGTGCTCCTATTTATACCCATCAAAACTTCTAATTGGGAGGCCAGAATCAAATTTTTACCATATTTTCCATTACCTTCTAGACCAGAGCAAGACAGCTTCGAGAGTTGTGACGTATTTCAGCTGGGAACGAGGCCTGCAGTGCGTGTGACGTCAGGCAAGAACGCTGCTGCCTATATAAAGGGCGCTGTGAGTACAGAATCTGAGAGTTCAGGCAGCTGTAGCACACTCGATGACAATGTAGCTGCCACGTACCAAATAGAACTGTTAAATTTACAATGTGACGATTTATTGAGGGACAAATATACACACAAGAAAGACTTGGCTGATTTTTACAAGTATGTCCCTCAAACCAGATTTCCGAGGTTGTATTCAATTGCCGCACGGACATTGTGTATGTTTGGCTCGGCATATGTGTACGAACGACTTTTTTCTGTTATGAAATTAACTAAGTCCAAACCCCGAAGTACCATGTCGGAACACATTCTAGCATACAGCCTTCGATTACAAATTTCCCAGACATTACGTACTGACATTTATGAACTAATTAAAGAAAAATCAGACAGAAAGTGTCGGAAAAAATCCACGTAATTTTGTTCTGAATGGGTCCCCTGTAAATTGCAGAGAAAATTACTTTGTTTCATTTTATTTGCTTTATAACATGCCTGAACTTCAGATAAACTACGAGTTGAAATTTTATATATTTTCTCATAACGCAGAGCCAGGATTTAATTGTTTATAAACTGTGACCAATTGTGTAATTAAGGCAGTAAGCATTAATATTACAACATCCAAGATGTAAGTTGTACATATTATTAATACCCGATACGATTCCTGTCTTTCCTACGCTATCGGAACCCAGCACTTCAAACTGGTGACGTCACTCGCCAAACTGCCTCTCGTTCGGGAACATAATTGCCGGTTAGAGCTGACGAGCTGACGCCACAGAACCACTACCTGTCTTCCCTTGTTCTATACATTTCCCTATCGCGGAACTTCGCTCCCTCCCTTCCTCCCTCTCTCCAACCAATCAGGCGCTGGCTAGAGCTAAAGTGCTAACTCGCTTTCCATGAGTTAGGGGCTTGCTTCATCACAATATTATGTAAATGGTACAGAAAGCAAAATGAGTAATTTAAAGCGTGAATATACATAGCGATTGGCTAGTGTGTCAATTTTCCTTCGTATTCCTTGTTTACACCTTTACTCTTACAAGCTATCCGTTAGGATATTTATAAACGTGTTTCAAAAACTTTTTATAATAATATTATTAGTTAATCTTTACAAACCCCGAACAAGCTCACTTTCTGGCATTTTTGACAAAGGACACTCAAATACCCTAATCTCTTCAGATCACTTAATTCCTCAAGCATGCCGTTTTAATAGGTGTGCGCAGATATGCACAAATAGTGTATGAAGTTCAAAACTTTATTTTATTTTAATCTTATTTCCTTGCACTGTATTACTTTGATGCCCGATTTCACCAACAGATGTTAAAATCAACGTTAACAAATGTCACGTAATAATTGTCACACTGCTATCAAAGCTATTAAATTTCTTGCATTTCATCAACTTGTCTGAAAATGTAAAAAAAAAAAAAAAAAACGTGTTAACGTCAAGAGACTTGTATTACAGCTAGAGAAGGCTATGGACGAGTCATATTATTTTATAAAAGTACTGCGATGCGCTTTTGTTTCCATTTTCATCTGCACATAGCTGAAAAAATGGTGAGTAAAAATAATCGTAAACAAAAGCCGTGAGAGAAATTACTCATCCATGGAGAAAGAATTATTAATTGAATTGGTGACGAAGTGTAAGGATTTCGTGGAAAATAAGAGGACGAATACGGTGAATGTAAAAGAGAAAGATGTCGCGTGGGAAAATATTGGAAACCAATATAATTCAAATACATTTATCACTATTAGAATCACGAAAAAAATTGGTATTACGTAAATTTAAAACGAGGTGCGAATAACAAGTGACGAGAGACTTTAACGTTTCAAGACGGGAGGTGGACAGTGTGTTATCCACATAATTCAGTGTATTATAACATCGCAAAGTTATTAATACCTGTAGCACAGGCGAGATCGGAATATTCCTTTCGAAGTATATTCTATGTATTACGTAAATTTAAAACGAGGAGCGCAAAAGGACGAGTGACTTGAACATTTCAAGACGGGAGGTGTACAGTGTATTATCCACATAATTCAGTGTATTATAAAATCGCAAAGTTATTAATACTTGAAGCAAAGTCGAGATCGGCATATTCCTTTCGATGCATGTTCTAACCTGTCTTGTACTTCCGCAGTAACCTTCATACCAACTTGTTTCGACAGTCTATACATATATAGAAAATTTTCTTCTGATAGCTCTTCAAAATAATTTCTCCTCATAGGCCGTACACTATTACGAATGCCATTTAGACAGTCTTAAATATAACAAATCGACATCAACAGCTGCGTTGAAGCCCGCCATCTTGACTATTTACAATTGTTAAGAATTTTGAAGCTGATATTGCATATATGGACATATTCAGTAAACATGGCCATCTGTAATTCAACTTAAGTTAATAACCACGCAGGCCATATTGATAATGCAAAAAATGCTTAGGTTTATTGAAATCCCAATCAGACCAATCAGAATTAAGTATTGTGGTGGCTTAGCAACAAAACAAAAGAACCAATGATTTTATTCTTAAATTTTTTCTTCTGGCTTTAACTCTCGAAGAGGGTAGACTTGTTTTCGGTAAAAGACTTCTTGTACCTACGAGAAGTTAGCCCGTCTTGGTAGCGTGGTGGTAGCATGTCTGCCTCACGTTTAAGAGGTCCCGAGTTCGAATCTCGGTCAGGTTGGGTTACCTGGATAAGTTTTTCCGGTGTTTTCCCTTATCCTGAAAGACGAATATCGGGGAGCTCTAAGCTCCATGTACCCCGAGCTCATTTGAGTATCATTTCACCCATTACATTCATCGTCCGATATGACTTAACGTTGGAGGACGTAAATTACACAAAAAAACGAGAAGTTATTGGAGTTCATAATTTATGAACGTTTAGTAAAAGTTTAAAATATACATCGAAGACGCGACGCTACGATAAATAATTTAAGTAAAAAACCGTTGCATCATTTATAAATAAAAGGAGAAAATTAATATATAGTAAAGTGCTATATACATCAGTGGAAAAAGTCGCATGTGAAGAAGAAAATTATGTCGAGAAATATAATTCCAAGTAAATTGAAACGGGATAAATTATTTTATTCCATAGTTACCCAAAAGTGAAATCCCTTTTGTATCGATACCACGCCTGAGAAGTTTCACATCTCATCGCTCGCCGCAGCTGTCGGAGAGAGGATTTATAGAAATCTTCGAGAACTTCATCTTCACGGCTTTTAGACGAAAGGTTCATCGCTTCTACATCAAGGAAAGGTTTGACTTCTACATGCGTCGCCACACCGAGGGAGCGCAAAACTTTTGCGACCTCACGAAGGGCAAATCCTACTTCAGATATGTCACCGCATCGTGTGATATAAATCCAACCCACACGGAGGGGAACCGCTCCAACTTAGCAACAGAAATTTGGCTTGTTAGTTTAAGATGTTTAACACGCGTGTTAAGCTAACACTTGTTGGTGAAATGCAATTTTTGTTATAGCTATTGCTAAACTTGTGTTAAGTCTTAACATCTGTTGGTGAAATCGGACATTAAATTTTCTCGGAATGGAATTTGTTAAGTTCAAAAACTCTGATCACAAATACTGTAACTATAAATACCTCTACTTCTGGTTGATGTGGTGGAACAGGTTCCGTGCGATACAAAATAGCTCCCAATTTAGAATAGTATTTTTCTTAAAATTTTGCAAGCAAGTAATTACATTTACATCTTCATAAAGTTTGTAATTAAATATTTTAGGTAACATAGTTAATGCATCTGTGACGTATGTGAATTTAGCAAATAGGTAATAGAGTCCTGCGGTTTAAACCAGCCTTTCTAAATGACGCAAGATCAGAGGGCTTCTCCAACGTTTATTAGCCGACTTTGCATTGCACAGAGCATACTTTCCATGTATCGGCATTTAAAGGTATACACTAGCCAATCTGTAGAAAGAGGCATAAAATAATAGCTGCAAGACATAGCCCTTAGTTATCTAGGCAACCATATCTCATGGACACAAAGTTACAACCCTTTCACTAAAAGCCTATTTAAATCATAACAAGGAATCTTTCGAGACTCATATTAAAACTTTGTTATTTTAGGTATTCACGAAAATTACGGCTATTATTATTGTTATTGTTGCTGCTCTTGTTGTTTAAGAAAGAAACATTGCAGTGGCTTAGAGGGAAACTTACCCCGTTTAATTAACTTACAATTAATCTTACCAGTTGCGTATATTATGGGTTATCAGAGCTATCACCGAAGCCCATATCTATAGTAAACTAGAAATTAATAAGCGATATTAATAATAACTGCAATACCAGTGAGTTTCCCCCATAAAGAATTAGTGCGTAGGGTGGAATATCTCTCTTTCCCTATCACTGAACCGAGGGGCAAGCAGAGCTTCGGTAGCTAATGTTGCAGCCTTCTCTACGGTAAGGGGCAGTGAGGGACGAGGAGGAGGATTGCAGGATTCAACACGTCAAGGCTTCGGAACCGTAAGTCGCTACACTCATACGAGCTTCTCCGAAATTTACCGTATGGACACGACTGGATACGAGGATAAGTTAGTGATAATAAAACGGGGAAGGCCTGCTCCAGCTCTTCCGCACTTGCAGTGTGAACAGAAGGAAAAAAATAAAAACCGTTATCAAAGGTATCTTAATATAAGTAATTATAATACGTCTGAGTGACTGTCTGGCTCAAACGAACTAAAACTTTATTGCTGGCCATGCTTGTTGTTTGTAACTGAAAAGAAATGAAATGTGTAGTGTTTAACGCCCGCTTTTACTACATACGGCACCACAGGCGATGACACTGATGGTATATGAGATGAACATGGAGCACTGGTGGAATGAAATGGCGGGGGAAACCGGAGATCCCGGAGAAAACCCGCCCCAGCGCCGTGTTTTCCACCACGAATCTCACTTTGAAGTCGCCTGGGATCGAACCCGGGCCGCCTTGGTGAGAGCCAAGCGGTCTAACCACTGAGCCACGGCGCGGCCCCGTTTGCAAATGAGAAAACACCCTGTATTACTACGGGTTTCGCAAATTTAGCTTAAATTTAGCTTATTTAATCACAGCGTTGGATAATCATAAAAGATAAAAAGATACATATAAAATCTTTCACGACATTAAAAACTTTTGGTACTCAAAGGGCAGACCATACATTGAATTACCAGAAACTTGCTGACAATTTGTACAATGAAAAGTTAAGGAAAATAGAAATGTATTGAAAAGATTGATTGATACAGTGGTTCTTCTTACAAAACAGGAATGTTCATTTAGAGGCCACGATCCAAGTGAGGAGGCATTAAATAAAGGCAATTATACATAATTGTTAGAATTTCTAAGCAATTAATGCGGCACTGTCTCAGCATCTAAAGACAGCTACCGTTTTCAAAGGCACCTCGGCTGTTTTAACAGCTTGTTTCTAGAAAAATTGATTAAAATGTACTGTTTGTGAAGTTAACATTTAATCAACAACCCTTATTGTCTGGATCTGGCAGGCCTTGTGATAGCCCAGGTCACAAACCCAGCATACGCCACTGATTCTTAACTTCTATTACATTAATGCTGAAAGGTAGTGACAAAATTTTCTCCTAAATACGTTCCACCACTACAAGATTATATGTAATTCCATCTATTCTTACAGTGTATTTCAACAGCTGTAACAAGCTCACCTTGACATGTTTCATCAGTTTAACAGTTCTCTTTTTCTATTGCTTTTATCTTTTGTTTCCTTTATTTATTGTTCCCCTTCTCTGCTAAGTATAGTTAAGTAGTGGCAAGTAGTGGCAAAAATTCCTAATCTAGAATTAATTATATACACTTCTTTAATTTTCCTGGTTGTACCACTATCGTGGTGTTAGGGGATTCTGGTTCCTCTGTCTCTTGCACGCTTCGTTTGAGGAAGTATCAGATGGGTAACGAGCCCGATGCCTGGTATAAGAGTGAGAGAAGTAATTGAATGAAATGTGAGCGTAATGAATGATAGGTAAGATGATAATGGAGCAATTGGTGAAATGATGGCGGGGAAACGGGAGATCCCTGAGGAAAAACCCCGCCTTTGCGTTGTGTTAGCTACGGTCGAACCTAGGCCCCTTTAGTGGGATGAACACTTGGCCACTGCGAGGCCTGTTAATTAGAAATGCATGTTTTGAAATTCTCTGAACTGTAGAAAACCACTTTTTTTAGAAAAAGGTCCACGTGTGTATGTAAACAGTATAATTAAAAAACGAAACAATTGGTGAAATAACAAATTCAGGTCTTCAGAAGAATGAGACCAGAAAATTTTCAAGAAAATCCCCATCACCCAAATTGCTCATTTGTGACTTTTATGGAAGATTTTGGTTTTTTCAAACAAGTTCCCTTTATTCTAAACGGACTTACTTGATGAAAACGGTAAACAGCAAGGTGTGGATGAAATGTTACTTCATAAAAAGATGTCAACACCTTTTAAACACATTATTTATGTCAACTATATTTCTTGCTTTTTCTACCATATGCATAATGTGCAGAGCAGGTATTGTATTCCACCCATAAATTCTATAGCGAGATTTCGCTTCAAGTATACGTTATGACGTTTCCTGAATTTAAAAAGAGCATTTATATTAAAATATCTACGTGCCTCTGAACGACATATCTCCAAAACGAAAATTCGCCTAATCTGAAATTTGGTATTCAAGTTCAGCTGCTTCCGAAGATGCGCCACAAAGATTAGGACCGTTTCCTTTGTCATCCCTTGAAGTTGGTCACCCCTGCATCCAATGTTCAGCAAACTTACATCAGAAGAGCGAGAACCCTGATTTCTGCCGACACGCTGTACACAACAAGCGCTATTTATATCCGTTAACATGACTGCGATGCAAAACTTAATTCACTGGACCCTTGCTCTGCTTCTCTTTTTTTCCATCGCCAGCGCGCGCGCTCTCTTAATGAAGTAAAGCTAAACAAAGAAGAAGACAAATGCGCAACGTCGGGTCCGGTCGCGACTCCATCTGTCAGCCGCCGCTGCAACTAAAGTCCTCTCCATCATTCACCTGTCGCACCGCACATGCGCACAAAACGCCGTCAAAAGACGAAAATTCCCGTTAACGTTTTTTGCCTTGTTAAATACATCCTAACACATCGTGCCAGATAATCAATATTTTTTGCTCGTTTCTTAATGAGTCGATGACACGGTAAATAAATCCAGTCAGGTATCAAGGTCTCTTGTACAGATATGGCTGAAACAAACCATTCCGTTGCCCTTTTCTGAAACAACAATCAACGTTCCTTTTTTAAGGAAAACCCATAACAGCTTTTATTTTCTTCTCCTGATAATATGCAGCGATAACAAAAAATAAATTACTCTTAATTTTCATACAAATTGGCAATTTTAGTGGCGTAATTATGGGATAATGAACTCCGCCTTATTAGGAATAGCGACAACAAATCTTAATTACGGATATACTATTGCAGTAATTAAATTCGGCGTACACAACAGTCACACGACTCGCTCTCTCTCTCTCTCTTTCACCTCTTTCACAAGCCATTATTTTATCTACATTAATGATAACCTTACTCGAGATTAATGTTTGTAGTGCGATGCTTGTAAATTACATGACAAACAGAAACAAGCAAATGATAAAATTATATAATATTCACGTATTCATACCAAAGACATGAATTTCTAGAAAATATTTATGGTGCAAACATTTATTAAGTACTACAGTAATTAAATTTCAGCACAAAAGTATAACCACTAGAAAATTCAAGCATTTCCTTTACCACAGAAACTTGATAAATAAATAAATAAATAAAATCTGAAGATCTAATCCCGGTACCTAATTTCTTATACCGGGACATGATTTCCAAATTCTAATTTATTAACTACCACATAAATACAAAAATACAATTTAAACAATCATTTTTCAGACAATAAAATAAAAAACAAAAATTAAAAACAATTAAAAGAAAAAAAAAACTTGATAGATAGTAACTGGAGTTTCAATCAAACGTGAAGCCATATTTTGACAAAATATGAAGTGAATGAAACTTGTATGTAAAGGTATTTTAGGTAGCTGGTATTTCTGGAATCCCTTCTTAACCTTGGAAGTGGCTGAACTTAAATTTCGAGATTTTTTTATTTATTTAAAATTTGGGTTTTGCTTGTTACTGTTCATGCGCGAACACACAGTAACGAAGATAGAATGAGTGAGAGAGAGAGAGAGAGAGAGAGAGAGAGAGAGATGAAAGAGAGAGAGATACCTTTCTCTAAGGATGAATTTTTATTTATTCAAGAAGCCTCAAACGTGTTTGTTGATAGTGAACCTTGGAGTGGATGCAATAGTTTCCCTACTTAACATGCCAAAGAATGTTGGACCTAGGAGATACAAAATACAGTAGACAGTAAGTAAACACTTTCTTTTTAACTTACTTTATTTCAATGCTAATTATTGTTAAGACGTATTTGGTTATGTAAGCTAAATTTACAATACATCTGTCAATTGCCATAGCAACAGGATGAATCAGGTTCTAGTTTTCAATACTTACATTACAACTAGGAAATAACGTAACCGCAGCAGCATAATACTTACGGTACCAATAGGAAATGACAGCCCGTCTCGGTGGCGTAGATGGTAGCGTGACTGCTTTTTCCGGGGTTTTCCCTCATCGTAAAAGACGAATGTCGGGTAACTCTAAGCTCCAGGGACCTAGGATTCATTTCAGCATCATTTCATCGTCCGATATGACTTAACGTTGGAGAACGTAAATTACGAAAAAAGAAAAAAGGAAATGACGCAGTACGCAACAGAATAGGTTTAGGATTTCACTTCGGATTGGATTCGGTACATAGGCCACCATGCTGGGCCCAGTGTGCTATGCCCCCAAGTGAGGGCAGCTCCGAGTGGAAGGATGAGGCGAGAGGAGGCAGATGGTGGCCAACCCAAAGAGCCATGACAGTGCAAAGGCATGACAGTTTACTTGGATAGAGACTTCCCCCGACAGGTCAGGACAATGGACTCGCTCCCCTACGGCGGGACGGCAACGAGCCCAGCAGCCGAGGCCCAAAGGTCCCAGGCAGGCAATCCGAGCCCTTAAGGTCCCTGGCTAGCTCTCCCGAAATAGTCCCAGCAGAGGAGCGGAGACCGGCAACCGACCTATCGGAGGAGGAAGTAGTTTACCTAAGAGTATATCATCCTGCCATGCAACGCCGAGACACCCGCCGACACTTCTACCCTGAAAGAGACAACTAGATGAAAGATGATAATAGAGATGAAATTGAGGGAATGTGAATTCGGGAAATGTAATTAACATACTCGGCATTCGCCTGACGATCTGGGCAAACCGATGTTTTAGATAGATCGGCCAAGGGAATCGAACCCGTACCTCCCGAATGTGGGCCACAGACGTATCCGTCTGAGCCATCCCGCTCGGTACGCAACAGAGTAATAGCAATTTTGATTTATTATTGCTTTTTACGATGTTTTCAAGTATTGCAAAAGGTAATTGCTAACCACGAATTGTAAGTTATTTATCAGATTTCGAATGCTTGGGGAATACTCCCTGCGGACCTCGTATACTCAATATGCTTCATTTCTGAAGCCTGTATTTTTACTCTGTTGCTTTTTAGTTAACGTCCAAGTCTCACTTCCGTATGTCAGTATAGGTACAGCCGTAACTTTGTAGAACTTTAATTTTGTTTCTTTACGTGTTTTGTTTCTGACTGAAGAGGCGGAGAAGACATCTTCGGTGCTACTGCCCTGTAGTTAGCTATTGGGTTACCATGGGCTAAAGGAAGACAACCTTGATTAAAAATTACCGGAAGTCATGAGCCGTGAGAAGGCAAACCCTTCACACGACTTACCCATCTACGGGCTGGTAACTCGTAATGGGGAAATTTACTTACTCAAAACCTTCGAACATATCAGCCGAAAAGCGCTTTTGGAAGAAATGGTGAACGCCGACCTGTCCGAGTGAGTAATCTTCCAAATTAAGCCTGCCAGCTACTTATATTTATGGGAGATAAGTTATTTGGTTGCTGTGGCAACGTAGAAAGAAGACTCAAATTAGCGTTCTTCTGCATCAAAACTCCGTAGGAGCGCAATGTGTATTTGAGTATATCTGAGCAGGTGCAGAAACTATTTTGTCTGTGTGCGTTTAAAGTACATTAACTAGCGTGAGTGTAAGAGAGGAATAGTTCATCTATACATCAATCGACATTTGTTAATGGACAGAATTTCACATCATTTAAATTTGTTTCAAAATTTCATAAATTTACGAAAGAATTTCATATAAAACTTTCAAAAGAAAATTATTTATTCACTCTAAGAACAGTAATAACATTTCCTGCACTTTGCGAACACACCCAGAGGTAAGATCTCTAGCTTCAGTGGTGCTGCCGAGGAACCTACAAGATTAGACAACTAGAACTTGAAAAAAGGTGAGAAACAAATCACCATCAACATCATCCATCCCACACGATTTTGCAACATTTCCAGTTGCAACATTCTACAGTTACATTTACATATTTGATAAACTGAAAGAGATTAGCAAAAATCTTGCTACACAAAAGCATGTCATAGTAAAACACACAATTTATATCAAATAATTTTTGTGGAGTTCAGTATTTCTTAGGTATTCCTTGGTAATGACCTGAGTCTTCGGGTACTTGTACTTAACTCAAATGGGAAGTGGTTATTTGTTTAATTCCTGATTCTTTTTCTTTATTTTTAGTTATTAAAGTGTAATGGAATTTCAAAGAAAGCACCTAAGGACCAACTCTTTGTAGCGTCACTTTTTTGTGGTGAAGTTTTGGATGGGATTTTCCTCACCTGTACTCGTCCCGCTTTGCGTCTGGGGTGGCCGGCTGAATTCAGCCCTCCGAGAAGAAAATGACGAAGCCACGGGTTGCTACGTTTTCTCGATCCGAGTCTTCTGCTCAGATATGGCACTCAGATGTAGCGATGCCTCTAATCTCTGTTTCATATAACCTTGCCTCCCTGACATGGATCACTCCTCGCGCAACTACCTTCTCCCTCACCCTAATTGGCTAATGCTTTCCGCCACAGGCCATAGGCGATGTCTTCCCGTCACATTTAAAACTGCAGTAAACGTCATAATAATTGCCAGGAAGATAGATAAAATCATACACATAAGAATATGAAGGCATGCAAAACTAATGAAGTTTATAATTAAATTGAGCAAGTTGAAACTGAATGAATGAGCAATAAAACTGAAACAAGTTTATAATGAAAGGCTTTCCTCCTTTTCCACTGGGATTTTTTAAACCAGCACACATACCTTGCAAAAATGCTTGTCTTTCAGTCTTAATAGTCGTGTCACGCCATACTTGTCGTGTGTCCTTCATTCACCCAAGTCTCGTCAAGGTAGTATATTTTGCGACTTGTAGCTCGCTGCAGTCTGATTGTTCTTAAATAACGTCTTCGCCACACAGCAATATCGCCCCTGGAGTGGTAAATTTTCCTGTTGTCTCAATTTCATGTCGCGATGTTCCTACGCATCTAACACTCACACCTGTAAGTTCAGAGCACAGCTGTTCGACTTCTCTCACTCAAAAAGACGGATTCTTCTCTGTGCATGCACCACAATTCTTTTTTGGCCGCTTTGTAAAGGTTTTCCCTTGCGATGCTTCAGCGAAAAACTGGTCGTAGACTCTGCCATTATACATATAAACGATCAATAAAATAATTTAGCTCTCGCACTCAGCACCTAATCCAGTTCAAAAGAAGGTCAGTGATAAAAGTCATATAAACAAATATGTCATCACTACCGCTAACTCACGTGCTATCGTGCCATGTGCTTGAGAGCAAAGGAACCTCCTCTTTACTTCGTTTAAGAATTAATATGCATTTCAGATAAATCAACTCTGTTACGTAATATATTTAATTCAAACAGTTACGAAAATATAAATTTAACACTTCTTTTCGAACATATAAAGATATATCACCATGTTAAATAACTAACTAATTTTTACTGCACAACATTCTATAGTACAATAGCAGCCAATGAGAGGTGATTAGGTCACTTGACCGTTAAGAGATACGGGGCAAGCTTATGTGAAACAAGGATTAGACGATCTCCGGCGCTACTCCAGTCGGTGCATGAGAATTTTAACTCAGGCGTGGTCTCGAATGAGGGAATTAACTTTTTATCTTCTGAAGAAATAATTCCATTTTTAATTAATATAATTTAATTCTTTTAATTTAGAGTAATACATTTACATAACACGATATCACGTATATATAATGAGCTTTATCGATGTAATTGAATTGTATTTACGCAGAGATTGTAAATAAAGTTTATAACCTCCTTAGATTTTAGAATATAATTTACATTTTTCCTACACGACGTTCCAACAAAATTTTACGTTCGTTCACTTCAATAATTGCAAATGCGAAACTCGGTTATTCACTTTGCGGTCACCATCGAAAGACGCTTCCTTTTCTAGATCTTTCAAACTCAATTCTCACTGGTCCACGTCACACATTACGCAATCTCATTGTTAAAACTACCAATGAAAAAAATAACATAATTTCATTTACATGTAGCGTCATCTCATGACCTACTGAATGTTGACGATTTTTCTTGCTCATTCTAACATTCCATATTCATTCCTAAACCACATATTTAAATATATTTAAATATGGTTCAACTCTCGGGGCACAAACCAAAACAACTGTTAAATCTTAAAGGAATTAATTATCGTTTGAGCTTGCAGTAATCCCCTGTTCTCTTACAAAAAATTTAATAAAGCATTTACGCAAATACATACTAACACGGGTCCCGCCTCGGTAGCGTGGTGGTAGCGTGTCTGCCTCACGTTGAAGAGGTCCCGAGTCAGGGTGAGTTACCTGGATAAGGTTTTTTCCAGGGTTTTCCCTTATCCTAAAAAGACGAATGTCGGTTAAGTCTAAGCTCCATGGACTATGGGATCATTTGAGCATCATTTCACCCATCCCATTCATCGTCCGATATGACTTGACGTTGGAGGACGTAAAATTACAAGGAAAAAAATACGGATTAGATGGTAGAATAAGAATCTGTGGGAATAGTTTCCTCAAGAATGAGTAGAGAAAGCATGCGAGTGCAACACATCAGATTCCTAGATATATATAGATTTCCTGAGAATTCAAAATAGGCAACACAGCAGTCACTATTTAGTACTGAGTTGACAAAACCGGTTTTGCCAGTTTTGCTGATATAAGTGCTAAGATAGGAGGAAGGTTTTACATACTAAGTTCACAATATTGTACCCTTTAATTAAGTAAATACTAATCTTGCTGCTCTCTAGTTTGTTACTGAATATTTGTTGCTTAGACAGGAGATAGTTAATAAGCTACCATTCAGCATGGCTCAGCTGGTTAGGCACTGACCTACTGATCTCACGGTCTTGAGTTCAAATACGGCCCACATCAATCACTTTTAAATGAACTTAAAAGCAACCGGATTATGTCAATAGATTTAGTGGCCTCTCGTTGAAGCAAATTTCGGTACACAGGCGGCGCTGATGGTTTCTGGCAATTGACAGGCTGCCAACATGTGCAACACATTAAAACATATTATATAGCTAATATCCAGCCATCATACCGGCCTCAGAATATCAGAACAAGATAATTATTTTCTATGTATTCCAGTCACGAAATTTTAGAGGCAAAATATTGAATATTTAGTACGTCTCATATTAATTAATACCATCGCTTTCATTATACATGTTTTCATGAATTATTTATATATAGTTAATTATAGTCATTATTACAATTATTATTTCATCTTCGATTACAAGTTTTCTCCTATGACAGCATAAAATCTCTTTCCATTCCTTTATTGGTCTTCCAATGCCTCTTTCGTGTGCTTGATAATTTAAAGGTATGCAGCACTGAAATTGGCTTCAAAAAAATAATTTTTTGAGCTAATAAAATACTTTTAACATTAGAGTATCATAATCCAACCAAATCTACGAGTTTCTGGTATTTAAGTACCCTCACATGACAATTTAAAAACCCAGGCGCACGTGTATATCGGCCCTTGGATTCAGAGAATTCTGTCATTTGAGTTCGATTGAATGTACTAAATTAATACAATTGAAATTAGCGGGCAAAGTTTCTGATGGAATTTTATGTGTCGGTATGATGGGTATTTCTGACAATATATGGCACCATGGAAACAAAACACTGGCTACAAATATAGAAAGCAAATAATAATGTTTATATTTTTGCTTTTGTGCGAGTTTCTAACTTGGTAGTGATTTTCTTGTGTTTGTCGTGAAACTACATG
This sequence comes from Mantis religiosa, assembly GCA_030765055.1. Taxonomy (NCBI): domain Eukaryota; kingdom Metazoa; phylum Arthropoda; class Insecta; order Mantodea; family Mantidae; genus Mantis; species Mantis religiosa. The sequence goes on from CM060950.1 coordinate 408,044,612, forward strand.
CTGTTTATATATAATAAATGAGCTTTAGTGTGTCATTTAAGATTTATAAACGCGTTTTATACATCAAAATGTGCATATAACTGTTATACAGGTTATAGGTAAAACTTTTTTGGAAACAACAGACCTTTAGTTGACTGTGTACATAGGATCATGAACAGGCTAAAAGATACTTGGGAAGAAACACATAAACATAACAATACAATAATGGAAACATACTTGAGGCCTGATGTGGTACAAAAATAATGCCTGTGCACCAAAGGCTGGTATCAGATGAAATGCTAAGGAGATGTACATTGGGTAAGACCCAAAATGCAAATGAAAGTTTATAGAGCATGATATGGCGTAAATGTCCAAAAAATATTTATGTCAAAGAAGAGGCTTCATGTTGCTGTGACATCAGTCATCAGTGAACTCAATTTTGATTGTTCTGCCTCACTCAAGCTGCAGTCAGACATAATGGACACTGCGATTTCACCAGCATCTCCTAAAATTAGCCAAGGGCAGGACCAATTTCGCTTACTTCATTCAGAAATTTCTGCCAAGGTAACTTCTAAAACATCCAGAAGTAAACTAAAATTGAAGAAAACTGCTGCAGAAGAGAGAAGGAAGAGGCAGGAGTGTCCATCTTACTATCTGGAGGGTCTTAGTCTGCTTCAAGGCATGTAGCTGAGAAGGAAAATGTTTTGGACTTTAAAATTTGATTTACTCAGTTATAGTTTTTTCAACATTTTTTGTGGGCCTCGCCGTGGCTCACTGTTTATACCGCTTGGCTCTCACCAAGGCGGCCTGAGTTTGATCCCAGGTGACTGCAAAGTGAGATATGTGGTGGACAACATGGCGCTGGGGCGGGTTTTCTCCGGGATCTCCGGTTTCCCCCACCATCTCATTCCACCGGTGCTCCATCTTCATCTCATGTATCATCAGTGCCACCGCCTGCGGTGCCGTATGTAGTAAAAGCGGGGGTTAAACACTACACATTACATTTTCAACATTTTTAGTCATTCAAAATGTTCCACACGATGCAGTTTTGATTCAGTCCCACTAATATTCTCAACATATATTCTTAAAAAGCAAACAAAGATTTCTGTCATATGAATCTTTGATGTTCATTATATTTTTAAAGTTATATATATATATATATATAAGTCAAAGGTTTAATCATTTCTTGGCTTTTTTTGTTTGCTCCATACCTTATTTTTTCTCCCTCTGGAACTAAAAGCAGTATAAGAAATTCATATGATGGATATTTTCTTCATAGCTATCTGAATATTTCTAGAAATAGAAAAACTATAATTTTGAAAATATTCATCACGTTGAGCGGTTTGAATTTTGCCCAAATTTTGAATTTCACAAATTAATTACTCAAAAACTATTAAAGATACAAAACCAAATTTTTAATTCTGTGTTCACTGTGCATCACAACTAAGTGGTAAAAATTTCAGCAAGATTAGTTGAAAATTGCTGGATTTGGGGTTTGGGGTTTAAATACCATTTATGGGTAGTAGGTTTTATCTTTCGTTCATTATAAGTCAAATATCTATTTGTTCCTTTCATGTTCAACGACGCGTTTGTTGGACAGATACTCGCCTCAGTAGCGTAGATGGTAACACATCTGCCTCGCGTTCAAGAGCTCCCAAGTTCGAAACTCGGTCAAGGTGAGTTACCTGGATAAGGTTTTTTCGGGGTTTTCCCTTAGCCTGAAAAACGAATGTCAGGTAACTAAGTTCCATGGACCCCGGACTCATTTGAGCATCATTTCACCCATCGTCCAATATGATTTAAGTTTGGAGGACGTATACTACAAAAAAAAAAAAAAAAAAAAAAAAAAATGGACGGATAACCTTCTTGCTGCTAACGTCGATTAGATCGACGATGTCCCCTCGGTGTTTAAATGCTAACCTAAAATTATTATGTCTCCAGCGTTGAAGACTGCCAGCCTGCTACGTATGTTAATGTTAGCTTTTAGACAAAAAAAACAATCACAACAAATGTAATTTTAAAGCAAAATTGAAAGTGCAAAACGTGAATTTTACTAATTACTTTCTCTTAAATACTCTGTTAAGCAACAATTATCAAATAGCAAATATTTATCCATTGAATGTTTAATTTTACTAATGATTATTAATTTTGTCACTGGAATTTGAAATGAAATATTCCACATTTCTTTTGAAATAACGCGAATGATATTTAGCATTACAAAATGTACTCAATTACAAATAAAATAATTATAAACACATCTTAATAACTGGTTTGTTACATAAAAATACGCCAAATTTAACTTACCACTATCGATGATATTAGACTAGTTTGCATCAGGAATATATATAGTTGCTGTTTACCAACACTAGCTATAACATTAAAGCGCGAATATAGGAATTCTCTGTTTACATATATAGACATAAAATAATTATAATAAACACCATAGGTTCAGAAATTGAGAGGTTTCTGTTAACAAAGATAATACCAAGGTAACGTTTTGAGCAGGAGTCAGTTCACGTAATTACTGGGACGGAGTCATGTACGCACTGGGGACGAGCATATAACAGATTTCATTAAACCCCGTGAATGTGCGTGTTTCTTTGTTTGTGTATGTGTGTTGATGTCGCACCTGTATGCTTTTTTTATGCAGTGGCCTACATCCCTCATGTTCAATGAACCTGTTGCGGACTTCCATGCTTGATAGCTATGGAAACTTCTCCGCTTATGCGTGGATGAGTATGAAAATATCTGTTATGTTGGCTAATAAAATACCTAACAGACTTAAGTAACAGGAGTAATTGAAGCGAGATATTGTTTGAAGATGTAGAAAGAATCTGTTCGTGGATCTTGGCACGACAGTCATTACTCCTGATGTATCAGTAACTCTATGGTTTTAAACAACTGTTTCTGTAATGTCAATATAAGTTACGCAAGTTGCCGTGAGCCACTGAAATGATATTCGCAGAATGGTCTTTTTTAAATCTATTTACTTAGAGTTGCTTTAACAACTAGGTCATTAGGATTTGGATTGGATTACATTACGGAGAGGATTCGGTACGTAGGTCATCATGTTGGGCCCATTGCTCCTATGCCTCCAAGTGGGGGCACCCCCGGGAGGAAGGATGAGGCGAAGGAGACACAGGATGGCCGACCCAAGGAGCCACGACAGTGCAGAGGGCAGGGTCCCTAAAGTTTACTTGGATAGAGACCTCCCCCGACAGACCAAGACAACGAAATCGCCCCCCTACAGCGGTGCGACAACGAGCCCAGCAGCCAAGCCCTAATGTCTCCAGGCAGGGGATCCAAGCCCCAAAGGTCCCTGGCTGGCGGTCCCGAAATGGTCCCAACAGAGGAGCTGAGGCCGGCAACCGACCTAACGGAGGAGGAAGTAGTTTTCCTCAGAGCATATCATCCCGCCATGCACCGCCGAGACACTTGCCGACACCTCCACCCTGAAAGAGATATGAAATGATGCGAAGAGATGCGAAATGATATGAAATGATAATGGAGATGTAATGAACTTATCCAGTATTCGCCCAGCGACTCGGGAAAACCCCTGAAAAACCCATGGGTCAGGTAGGTCGGCCACGGGAATTGAACCCGGGCCTCCCGAATGCTGATCTCAGACGAAACCGCCTGAGCCATCCCGCTCGGTACAACTAGGTCATATCGCGACTATTTTGTATAATACAGTGTATACAATATATTGGTTACAATTATTTAAACAAAAACATGAAAACAATAAATAAATAATCAACATGACAAAGACATTCAGTTTCTATAAATCATAAGGATTAAGTTCTGAATAACAATCAGCATTAGTATTTAGACAATTAGTTTCTTGCATAATAATTTATGTATATTCTAAATTGTTATGCTCACAATTAGATTTTCGTATACAAGTTTGTACTTTTGAGGAATAGCAGTACGTGTTTGAAGCTGGATGGCGTGTTCAGAATGATGGATAAGTCTCCATGATGTGATGAAGCGTATTCCTTGCACTCTGTGAAGAGATGGTTTACTGTGAGGCGGGTGTTTTTGGCCTTTGCTAAGGAGGGATGAGTGGGTTAACATTGTATGACCAATGCGCAGACTTGCTCCTTCCTGCTAAGAGAGTAGACAGGGGAAGAGCTAGTGTCCCCTTTCCTTACCACATGTAACTTTTATGGAGGCGATGATGACCATCAAGTCGCACAATCCGAACGCAGTCTAGGTGCTGCGAACTGCCGATAACTCTATCCTGCAACTCTTTCCCGGTTTGGATGAAAATAGGCTACTTATATGGTAACAAACACTCTGATTTCGAAAATTGTAACAGTTTTCGCGTAACACGTATCATATTTATAAAATTCTAAACTTTTATTTATTGGACACTATATATAATTGCAGTACCTTCAAGCCCGCCTTGGTAAAGTGGTGGTAGCATGTCTGCCTCACGTTCAAGAGGTCCCGAGTTCGAATCTTGGTCAAGGTGATTTACCTGGATAAGGTTTTTCTTCCGGGGTTTTCCCTTGTTCTGAAAGACGAATGTCGGGTAACTTTAAGCTCTATGGACCCCGGGCTCCTTTGAGCATCATTTCATCCATTCCATTCATCGTCCGATATGACTTAACGTTGGAGGACGTAAATTACAAAAAAATGCGGTACCTTCAACATTTATTGTCACCCGAACATCGGAATTCCCGATAGGACCAGCTGGCAGGTAGCGACCAGACGGGAAGTATTCAGCCACGCCTACCCATTTATCTTGTAGCGCTAACGAAGGGGGATGGTTGGAAAAACATTACTGGCCATCTCTTTCCCCCTCTCTGATGTCTGGAACAGTCGGGAAGATTCACTGAAACGCGAGACTTCCAGAAACGGCAATCTTCCCTATATAAGGCTTGCAGTGACAAGTCAGTTCAGTTCTTGGCGAGCAGCCGGAGGAGCGCAGGGTGAGCGAACGGACTGGAAGACGGTGTACGTGTATCAGAGGAGTTGTACGTAATTGTGAGCGAGCAATGGACCTGTGACAGACGAACTGGTGGATTGTAATTGTGTGTGCTAAGTAACTCTATGTAATCGGCAAGTGTTTCAACTGTAATTCGGTGGAAATAAAGAACATTTTGAGTTTGTGCAACTGGACTTTTAATTTGACGAACCCACAAAGTCACATTATTTTGCGATTTCTGAGGAAACCTTACGGGATAGGAAAAAATGGAAAGCATCATTCAATTTAGCACACTATGACCTCTCAGATCATAAATTTTGTATTCTGTATTTATTTTATACGTAATCCGCCTGCTTTTATACTAAAAACAATATTTCAACAATTTATTTGTGAGAAAACCTTACGTGATGGAAAAAAATGGAAAACATCATTCAGTTTAGACTTTCAGATCTCAAACCGGCGACCAAAATTTTTATTTTTCAGGATGGTGAAATTTGGTCACGCTACGAAACGTCTTTAAGAAAAGACCCAGTTCAGAAATGTATGCTCCTTTATCAACAGAAGTCCCACCAAAAATGTTTCTGCATAATATTTCAAATTTTTAATCTCTCATTTGCATTTCCTACACAACTTGTTTCTTTCCATGACTTGGTATATTTTAATAACTTTATTGCCGTCTCTAACTTTCGATATTGGCCTACTACATATGATTTACGAACTTCCAAATATAATCTGAATCTTGAACTTATGTGTTTGAGAAGGACCTTGACTTCCAGGAGCGACTAACTAATTAAACTACATTAAGTTAAATAACAGCTTTTCCTTAACATGTAACTTGTAAATACTTCAGTCCTTGAACAAAATTGCAAGTTCGGCTTTTACATTATCGAACAATTTTAACAAACGGAAATCATTTATTGTAATTATGAATTCTGCTTGTCGTTAATTTATAAAGTTATTAATTTTATCAGCAGATATACCTGGCGTGGTTGTGTATAAAGATAGACAGCCAGACATTCGCAACACATACGGTATGAAGATTTTCAAGAACCTGCATAAAAAGTACTCAAAATAACTACTTTCTCAAAATTTCCTCTAACATGTTCATTAAAATACCAAATATTTATAACATTTTTGTGACAAATGAAATGCATACCTTGAGCTTTCTGGGAATAGTATCTGAAGCCCTCGTCATTCTAAATAACTGACTTAGCTGTAAAACCGTAAGAGACAGACAAAATCTTACTATTCGAAAAATGCGTATGTATCTAAACCTACGCGTGGAGTTAACTATTTCCGAGATTTCTTTATTATTGGTTGGTACTTTAAAATACTTATAAAATGTTTCATATGGAAAGTCGTTATTCGGTTTTTCTATCCTGGACATATAAATGCACGGAATTTCAAATCTATGGTGTAACGACTAGCCCGTAAGACATACGACTATCGTTTAACTCTACTATATTCTCCTAATTGCCTTATACCTACAAGGAATATGTAAGAAATTCGTTTCGCATAATTTATCTGAAATAACATAAAATAGTTGAAAGAATAAACATTTGTAAGTACATTTTAGTTAATTGGTGGGAATTAATCATTTCTCCACACTAGCAGTACACAGGCTAAGATTTTGGATGGATAGTGTCAACATGAAAAATTCAATGCCATGGCCGGGAACTGAACCACGGATCTCCTGGTTTCCGTCCAGTCGCTCTTAACCTTTGAGCTACCATGACCAACGTGCCGTCCTGACATTAAATTCTCCATTTGACTCGTATTTTTTCCCGGTAAACCACTAGGGGCTCTCGCATCCAAGATACACCGTTTGTGGCGACTTACTATTTTAAGTACTTGAGTCCCAGGCTTGATCATTTAACGTTTATTATTTTAGTTAGTTGATGGAAATTAATTATTTCTATACACTAGCCGTACACAGGCTAAGATTTTGGATGGATAGAGTCAACATGAGTCAAATGGAGAATTTAATGTCAGGAAGGCACGTTGGCCATGGTAGCTCAAAGGTTAAGAGCGACTGGACGGAAACCAGGAGATCCGTGGTTCAAATCCTGGCCATGGCATTGAATTTTTCATGTTGGCTTTATCCATTTGTAAGTACAGTTTGCACAAGAGAGAATAGAGAAAATCGTGTCCATGCACTTTGTTAATCTTTATTGAAAACTATAACAAATAAGAACTAAAATAGAAATTAATAAAGATAAACCAACTCCTCATGGCGATTTTGCTTCTGGAACATGTAGTTAGATGACACAGAGTGTTTGCATGTATACAATTAATAGAGATATTTGGAATGAATTTTAGCGAACACCCTGAAAATAGAATTCTGTATTGGACATACATTTCTCCGGATTCATCAATTTTGTTCACAGTAATTGCGTGTCCTATATCCTGTCGACTAAAGCATAAGAAATACAGTGGATGTGGCAAAGCAAAGAACTTTAGTGTACTCCACTGTCGTGCTAGACGAACACTCTTTCGAAGCTTTTCCCTATTACCATTGCTGAATCCTGCTTCTAAGTGTGTAAGTGTGCCAGAGTAGTAACCCTGCTGTTGACAGTATTGTAGACCCGCAACAAGAAGGCAAGCTAGAGGAATGTGTAACGTGTAAGTAATCACTTTTGCTGTCCCCACGGTGTCTATGCTCACCTTCCGAATATGACAAAGATGCAATACGCAAGTGTTGTCACATAACTCATCCATGCATAATACCAATCTTTACACTTACTGCAACAAACATGAGATCTGGCAGCCTGAGTGACTCATATGCACTCTCATACACTGATTTCGTAGTAAACAGATCCACCAGCAGAGCAGATAAACAGTTCAGGCTCCTCTTCCATCCATTCGTCTCCTGCCTTCTTCCGGTGGGTATACAGTATGCCACAAGTATCCTGATCATCTATTTAGCTGCAAACGGGAGAAGGGATTCTCAGGATAAAATCATTGAATGGACTGAACTATATTCTCAGGTTTATGGCAGTGATAAAATGATTTATCATTCTCTTTAGTTTCTCCAAAAACTCGGAATATTCATTTTCAGTAGTCTTCTGAGCCTCTGTTAAGTCCCAGGGAACCAAAAGTGCACGTACCTTTTTCAAATTCAGATTATTATGAATAATGGTGTACAGGATTACGGGCTTGAGGCCTGTCTGCCATTCCAGTTCATAGTGAGCCATAATCGACTCGCACACTAGCTCGAAGATCCTCGGAGGCCTCACTGTTATCACTGAGCATGCGATGGGATAGATTCTTACGTATGAGATTTCAGCACTGCGACTAGTCTTAATCTATTGTACCTACGTCCCCAAGTAGGTGTCACGACAGTTCAGAGCGCAAGGTCCCCACTATTCACTACTTGAAAACTCCCCGGCAGGGCAGTATAGCCGGCACCCACTCGCCATAGTCCGGAAACGGCCTCACACAGACCGGAAACTGGAGACCATACTACCAGAAGAGTAAGTGTTTATCAGTCGCATATCATCCTGCCACGCAATGCTGCGACATCCGCCGACATTTCTACTCTGAAAGAGACCACCAAATGAGAGATGATGTGAAATGATAATCTAGATGAAATTAGGGACAAGAAATTCGGGGGATGTAACGAACCTACTCAGAATTCGTCTGGTGGTCCGGGAAAACCCCGACAAAAACCTATGGGTCAGGTAGGCTGGCCACGGGACTCGAACCCGGACCTCCCGAATGCGAAAGCGCCTAAGCCAGTTATCACCGTAGATCCATTTGTAAACAGTCTTTTGTGCAGGAATTTCCCTATTACGCTGCAGATAAACGTTAGTGAATATCTGATGTTTTGATTTCTTATCTTATCCATGGATTTCCTTACTTGACAACAAGTGCTGTCCGTTCACTAAACACTGTTGTTCGTAACTGCCATCTATGGTCTACGTACTGTACTAGTATTTATTCATCGTCCTACAGTCTGATTTTTAAAAGAAGATGCGTGAAGGTCATCAGGCAAGGGATGCTAAGTGTAAGAAGGGAAGGTCGTTGCTATGGTAACGTAAACAAAGGTTGCCATATTGGATAAACTGGTGAATCACATACTCCTCAGCTCGGTTATCGCTACTTGAATGCGGAAATAGAGTTTGCCTAGTTGACCTGTGTATTGCTAGCCTGCCCTGTTAAAGCACAATTAAAATCCGTTTTTATGGAAACAAGGCGTAGTGGCGGTAGCATTAGAGGTGGACCGAGGAATCATATCCGAAAACAAAGGTCAGCTTACGGTCGGGTTGTTACATTGCATAGTCAAGTATAGAGAATTTATCTGTTCTCTTAGAGAATTTTTCCAACAGGAAGACGAGAGTTTGCTGCTTATCAATGAACAGCTTATTCCTTTTATCCAAAAGTGACAGCCCCATGTCAGTAAATTTGCTTGCACGTAAAAGAATTCCTGTGGCTCAAAATTCCGGCATATCGGCGGCGTTGATATGAACATGTCAATTAACGAAGTCCTTAATATTAGTATGTTGGGATATTAATGTATACGGAACGAGGAAAGGTTTGAAAAAACGAGCCGCTTGCACTGAGTTTTTTGAATTCTGGAGATTCCATTATGTGCTTACCAATGTGTGCTGAATATTATTTTTTGCACTATGTGTATTTATATTAATGTGAATTTTAGTACTTAAGATATTAGCTGAAATATTAATAAATATAACTTAAGATAAATTTTAGATTTTAGAACGTGCATCGCGTATATGTGTCTCTGTGGAGAAATACTTACCACACTAGTGCGGGAATGTCAACTTACGATGCATAGCAACAGTAACGGTAAGTATGGAATATTAGTTACATAGTGCATAAAATTATTTTAAAGAAATAACACATGTGAAGACTCTACAACGCAGTGAATGTGTGAACAGCTTTTTTCTGTTTTAAAGTAGGCTATAATAACTGTGCATATTTTTGTTGAGGTGAGATAACTCGAACCTTTGATTGTTTCGAGTGTTGAGAGGATCAAGAAAGGAGATCAGATGGGCAACATTGCACTACCCACGTGGAGAAACAGATGACCTTCACGTATCTTGTTTTAAAAATCAGACTGCAGGAGACATGTTTTGTAGATTGAGTGGTAGTATTAAAGAAACACAAATGTAAATCATTTCCGAAAGCCTCCTTATAAACGAAGATTAGAAACAGAAAGTTTAATTCACGGTCATTATCTAAAGTAGTTATGTATACAATAACAAACTAGAACAACGCATAACTATGTTACGCCTTTGGGCCAGAAGCAGTCTTCAGAGCATAATTTGTAAGAAGAAGGAAACTATTGAAACTGTTAGCATTTGTTCATAAAATACACTGTTTACTTCTCTAATACGTATCCACAGGCAGTACTGCTCTCCACCAAAGTATTCAATATAGAAATGTAACTGAAAGTACTCATAATGACGTCCTCTTTTTCTTTCTTAATTAAAAAAAAAGAAAGCTAAAAGGAGGAAATGAAAATTTACGAATGCATATGTGTATGTGTGTGCCTGTCTGTGAGAAACAAAAATTACAGAATGTCAAATCAATATTAAATATCAGATACCAAACGTTTTGTTTAATTTCAATCTCCCAAGCATACGACAGTTAAGGAAATTTCCCCTACTCCAAACTACTGTTTATACAGAATTGTTTTATCCTTTCTTCAAATGCCTCTAAGGAATTTTAATTAAAATACCATATGTAATAGGCAATTTCATGAAACAGAATGCAAATGTACCTGTAATTTTGAGAAGAGGTCTTCCTTCGGGATGACTTCGTATAACCAGTAAGCCCTAAGGTATAGTCGGTAGGGCATCTGCCTGATGTACAATTTTTCTCATAGTCATTCATAAAGCCTGGGGCTATAAACGAATTACATAGCCACAAAATTACCTGCTGCATCCTACAATAAAATATAAAAAAGTGAATTGAAAGATTTCTGAAATACTATGAAGTACTTAATACGCTTTTGCTGGAATAGTTTTTGCAAAAGTTATTTCACAAAGTCACGTGAACGCAAAATATATGATTTCGTTTAAAGCTATCATGTTTCTTAAATAGCTTTTGTGTTACGGTATGAGTCTATGAATGGTCTTAAGCAATCCATGCAGAGATATAACTCATTTGGGCCCGAGGACGCCACTTCCCCCTTATGGCCCATCCATCAAGAGCAAGCGGATGATGGATCGCCTGTCGTCAGTCGTTTGTTCCTTGCAGATTAGCTACACTTGATCTTGAGGTGGGTATAGCTAAGTAGTGTCAGATTCTCTCCCTTCACGTCAAACCTATTTGCGGAAATTCTCTCTCAAGAGAGATTTGTATCAAAATAATGCGTCTACAGCTGCAACGTGGATGGGGGGGGGGATATACTTAAGACCTCGGTCTTAAATGTCTGATACAAGCACATACCCCAAAAATTTTAATCGTCTGCAAATAATAATAAAAGACTGGCTTCACGAACTTAAGCGACGGTGTCCTTTAGTTAACTGTTATACGACTTTTAGCAATGAAAGAAGCAAAATAACTACATTCCTAAGGCATATAATCATGTCTAACAACAAAAAGCTATTATGTGCTACATAATGTGCTGTCACATCAGTGATCATGCAAGTCTGCCGTAAGAGAATAACATGCGCTCAAGGACAGCTGACGTCAAGAAGCGAGTTGTACTACCACTACGCTAAAATACCCTTATACACGGTGTTTCGTGAGGCTTTCAATTCCAGAAGCATCTACCACGTCCGGGAGATATATAAAAGCGGATGCAAGTCAGATTGGCTAGTGTAGAGTAGTAGTGAGAGCAATATGGTACATGTCAGCTCAGCGGTAATGAGTCGGCAGACCGTGGAACGGACAGGAAGCTGTTCACTGATCCGTAAGTGCGGCTACGAGTGAGGAATGACCTAAATGTCAAAACAGTTTACGTGTCAATATCGGGAGCTACGTTTAGAATTTGCGTGCAGCTCCATGCATGCTAGAGACTTAAAGTAACACTACAGAGACGTTTCGAAATATTGTTTATACTTGTGTGAAAGAGAGGCTGCTTGAGTTAACAATTTTGGTGAAAATAAAGAAGTTCAAAGTGAATGTTTTGAGTTTTTGTCACAGTGATCAATAGGAGTTGTAGTATTCTTCTTTTTTTAACTTCCCTGGCTATACCACGATCGTGATGTTAGGGATTTTTTGGTGCTCTACCCCTTATGTCCTTAGGTACCGGGTTGAAGAACCGCAACTCTGGAACAGATAGAGAACCCAGGATGGGTGATCAGCCCGATGTCTGGAACGAGAGTGTGAGAAGTAGATGGGCAAAATGAAGACAAAGTATATGAAAGGAAAAATGATAATGGAGCAACTGATAGGGGAAACCGTAGATCCAGGAGAAAAACCGCCCCAACAACATGTTTTGTACCACAAATCTCACACCCGTCTCATGGAATCGAACCGGATCGACCTGGTGAGAGTGAAGTGATCTACCCGTCTGGCCAAGGTGCTGTCCGGAATTGGACTATTCACAAGAACTATTTCATACTATTCACTTTCACTTGTTCTAGTAAAATATTGTATGCCATACAAGTTGATATCAAACTTCACCAATCATAAATCTTATGGACATTTCTCAAAGAAAAACGAAAAAAAGAGAAGGAACTTTAGAAAGTCGTACATGTGTTTATGTGTGTACATGCGAACAGCGTAATTCGAAAACGAAGTTGGTTAAATACTAAAATTGGTATTTATGTTCAGCATTTTCAAAGGATCCACATGACTTTAAAGAAAATCCTCCACCCCGCTCACTACTACGAGGAATAATATGCAAGTGGATCGTTCGTTTTGAGTGCAATCCCGCCATCTAGCGGACAGCTCTCAAAGCTTTACGCTGATACGATCGAACTCAAGTTTACAAAAGTCTCGCTTCAGACATTCCGCTAAATATGGAGCATCCTTTTTTCCTACAAAGTGCTGCTCTACTTTTATTACATGTCTATGTTTAACGTATTTGTATGACAAATGAAGTTTCTGGTAATAACCTTTCAAATACTGTGCATTCACGTTAAAATCTAAGAGACAGAAAAAACTTGGACCACAAAAGCAATCTAGATCTCGTTAAGATACACCATTAATGTAAGTACATAGTTTTGTGGAAGTATTCCACTTTACCTCTTGGAATATTTTCCCAAATTGGAATTTGTTGCTCAACACATTTGATCCCTTTGGTAGTGAAACAGAAAGGAAATTGTATGGTCATATATAACGGTCAACTCTTAAAATATTAAACACCCTCAAGGCTTACAATATTTCCATTATCCGCTGCAGCTACAAGATGATTTAACTAAAAACTGCTAGTGACCTCAGGCCAAGTTTGCTAAAAAGCAGAACTCGATGATTGTGTTATTCATTTACAACATTATATTTATAATTGTGTACCCTTTATATAAATAAACTAATGCGTAGCTGAAGTATATCTATGTATTGCTAATATATCAATACTTTTATTTATTTATTCTAATGCTCTATACTCTTGGAAACATTTCCATTCGCCATCTAGCCTCCCAATATGATTGTCCACTGGGTTTATTCCTGTAATTTTTTAGTGCAGTGCATATTCCAAGGTGCTCTCAGTCCATGCCCACATTCTCACTACACAGCATGCAGTTGGGTGTAGGAAAAAGCTTCATTTGATGTAAATGCTCTGCCAGACAGTGATGTCGCGTTATCCTCCGGAATGCGGCCACAGTTTCATACCGTGGTAGCTGTGCTATTGCTCTTCTCTTTGGGAGTAGAGCCAGAGGCGTAACCTACGCAATACAGGCTCACATGCAAAAATTAAAATCCGGTCCCCCTAAAATATCATGTATAACCGATCAGTAATTAATGTAACTTCAATTACAGCAAGTAGAAAATTTAATGCAATGCATTGTATAATCCTACGTAATATAAACAAACGTATTGTTTTATAGGTATCCTTAGCTTCCGGAGAAGGCCGCGTCGTATGATGGCTAGATGCCGACGTTTCGCCCACCATTTTGTAGGCTTCTTCAGGGCTCGAGTGCGCTGACGGTCCGTTTGTGGCTGCTTATATACCGTGGTGAAGGGGAGGCCCGGCCCCTTGCCTCTGACTGGTTGACTGTTGGCCAATAGTTCGGAGTGTTTCTGTGCTGCTTTTCTGTACTTTATGAATGCGGTTTTTGGTGTTGTTTTTCAGTTCTTTTGCTACTTTGGTAATTTCAAGATGAATTGGGTTGTTCATAGCAGAATTCTGTGGAATATGGTTGTCCAGGCGGCTGTTTCAGCTTGGTGGATCCGTGGCTCCGCCTCCTTGTCTCTTATTGGCTTATAGTGCATATAAGTCTATAGTGCCTATAGACTATTATAGTGCCTCCCCTTCACCACGGTATATAAGCAGCCACAAACGGACCGTCAGCGCACTCGAGCCCTGAAGAAGCCTACAAAATGGTGGGCGAAACGCGGCAACTAGCCATCATACGACGCGGCCTTCTCCGGAAGCTAAGGATACCTACGATAACAGAGGCCGTGGAAGCCTACGCACCTACAAAAGGTATTATTTGAACACTACTTCTAAGTATTGAACAAAATTAATACCACTAAAATTAACTACATTATAGGGGTTGATGTTCTATATCAATAAGGCTAAATCTATACTTCTATCTATTGTTTCATAATTAATGTACTTGTACTTGTAAAACCTCACTCTACTCAAACTGGAAGATGCGGTACGACTTCCCTGATGTGAAGGTATGGATGGTTACACTGACATCAATGGATCTAGCTGTTTCACTTTCGATACTGAGAAGGCTGAGTTCACTTAGTCCATCTCGTGTCATACAATTCCGCAGATAGTCCTTTATAAATTTGAGCTTAAGTATGAGCGTTCGGCCGAAGAAACATAACAGGAATTGTTAAAACATAAATCTGGAACGCTAGCAGCTACGATTGAATTCTCTATTACTAATAGTCTTTTTGTTCCATTTATACCCCGTCTTTAACTCCAATGCTCATATCGGCAACCGTTCTCCCTTGGAACATATCGAAGGTGTTAACTCGTATTAATCATTTTAATCATTAGATCACGCATACATTCATACTACCACTCATACTTCCATACTCTGGGGAAGATGAGGAATTATCTTGGTCGGAGAAAAATACCCACATCCACCGCCGGGAATCAAACCCGGGACCCTTCGCGTGGTAGGCAGGTGCTCCACCGAACGAGCTATAGGACCAGCCACTAATAGTTTTGTTAAGTCGAGTATGGAGCTTAGTACGGATATTTCTTTTCTCAGAGCGTGTTTGAAACCTATTAATTGGTTGGAAACTCACTCGATAAATGCTCCACGTAGTCATTTTGAACAATTGCTGATGCATTGTGTATCACTTCATCGGAGGCAGTATATATTTTTTAAAAGGTTGGTTTTAAATGGTGCAGAAGTTTAAATATTCCGAAATTATTATGTTAAGTTTAGATTGACTTGGTTTCAACATACCGCTGCCATCTAGCGGACAACTCTCAATGCTCTGGATTTATGCGGTAGATCTCACAAGTTCAATGAAGTTTTCTGAAGGTCATATCTTTATACATGTACATCCATTGAAAAGAGTGCGATTTATCTTGGTTTTCTATCTTGAATGATAAAAGCTTTATATATATTTAATACTAGAAATAGAGTTTCAGTAAATTTTTAAATAAAAATAGGACTTAATATAAGTAAATGATACAAATGTAAAGCACTAGTATTTCCGTCGAATTTATGTTGTGTTGCCTTACACGCGAGTCGTATAAGCTTACCTTTAAAATCGCATTCTTCTAATTTTGTAGCTCATAAGGAGTTATCAACTACCAATTAGGCTGTGAAAATTATGTTATGCACCTAAACGGAATTAACTACAGCAACAAGTAATGGCAATGTAAATATCTGTTGCATATATTATACTTTGCGAAACTAAAATATTTGAATATTCATTTTGCTTAGTATAAAGGGGATAGCTGAGTAACAATAGAACGCAGTCATGCAAATATACAGAGGAGGCAAGTGAATGATACTATGGATAATGTGTACGCTTTTGTAGCGTAGGTGGTAGCATGTCTGCCTCAGTTCAAGACGTCCCGGGTTCGAATCTCGTCAAGGTGAGTCTTTTGGATAACGTTTTTCCGTAGTTTTCCCTTATCCTCATAGAATTAATGCCATATAATTAAGCTCTATGGACCCTGGGCTTATTTGAACATCATTTCATCCATTTCATTCATCATCCGATATGTCAACGTCGAATGACGTAAATTTATGTGGGACGAATTATGTCACGGAATAGCGATATGGAATCCTTATGTACGCTGGTAAACTTGGTTCTTCAAATGTGTGCGTTCTTGGTTTAAAACACCAAGAGAAGTCCCTCTTTATCTAAAATGGAGGGTTTACAGCGTTTTATTTAAACAGAATACACATTCCATATATAAATATAAGTTAACCACTGGCCCGACAGCCCTAAGAGGGCCAAGGCCTAGCAGAGGGGGGCGATCATCCGACACGAGGAGGAGATGTGGTCCACATCTCGGCATCTCCCCGTCTTTGTTTTTAATTCAGGTACCGTGACATAATGAGCTGAGGTCACTGTATCTAAAACAGAGCTCCTTTATCAGTGTCTTGCTGATCTACAACATTACATGTATAACTGTATACCTTTAATATGATTGTCAAAGTATTACACCGAAACAAATGTTTAATAATCAATATAATAATACTAATAATTTCTTAATAATCAATAGAATTTATATTGAATATGTACAACTTCCATCACCTTAAATTAAAAATTGAATCGTAGATTTTTCAAACTATGTAGAAGTATGAAGGTGCGACCTCTATCGAGCTTCACTGAACTAGTGAGATCGACCGTCTCATCGAAGAGCTTTGAGAGCTGCTCGCTAGATGGGAGGAGTAAGTTGAAACTAAAACAACACATCTCACATTCGTAGTAGTTTCGGATTATGATAACTCTTTCCGAATTTAAAAATAAAAATTATGTGTGCTGAAGAGCACACAACGGATGTGAAAACTTAAAAATTATTCATTATAAACTATCCTTAAAGATTATTTAAAAGAATTTTATGTTGAAACTCATTCTTGCGCAAAGGGGACAGTTGTCAGCTAAACATTTCATGCCTTACGCTAAGTGTACTCTGAAACAACAGAATGACGACAGACTTGCGAGCGTGCAAAGAGTATTATACATAAAAGATGTATAAAGGAACTAAAATAAAATCACATAATATACTGTTTTAAATGTATTTTATTTTTATATTAAAATACATGCTATTTCAGAATCATTTTTCATATTTTCTTTCTGGCTGCTTCGTTTATGTTTTATTTTTAATAAACATACAAGTTCATACATATCTTATATGTATATCTTATATCTAATTATACGATATTCATTTGCTTATTTGCATATTTTTGAATATTCAGAAATGTTTGTCTACGTATACATTTTGCACATGTTATTACACATCCGTACATACACTCATTACTCCATATTTTATTGCACGTGCGTACATATTCTCATATTTATTTTGTTACATGTCATATTCATTTCAAATGTTTTGTCACAATTGATACTGTTATTAGTACATTTTCTTGACCCTCGGTCGGTCTTTCAGTTTGTAGAAAAACATAACCTATAAGTTGTAAATGAAGATAAATGCAAAATGTTGTTTTAATAGGTGATAATTTTATTATTTACGTTTTATTACATTTAATTTATTGATGTTTTTCGTTTTACTCCTCACAATAAAGAGAAATTGTTAAAAAGAACCAGTTCTCAAATAAAACATCTTTCACGAATTCCTTACACTTTTGTTTCCAATTAGTACACTCGTTTTATTTTTCGTTACTATAGTTTTAATTATTCAAATACCGAACTTCGGTGATATTATCTGTTTCTTTTGACTATTATTACTTAAATTGGAATTTGACATGTTGTCGACTTGTTAAATGACAGAAGGTTATCTGACCGGCTCGGTTACTGGCACTTGACAGACATTTGTAAGAACGACCCTAAGAAAATTATTTTTTTAATGAATCTCCTGTACGGTTTCTGAATTTTTAAAGTATTTGTAAATATGTTAAAACATACCTGGGTGCCTGTTGTTGATACGCTGTTGAGTGCGAGAGAAAATCTATGATGTATAGCGGTATGGACAATTAAAGACTGAAATAACGAATGAGTGTTGGAGGGAGGGCTTTAGTTCGGATTGAGCCGACTCGAGTCGTTCACCCGAATGAACGTCACATATTCCGGCGTGACGGCTCAGTTTAATTCACTACCCACAAAAAGTGCTAAACGCACCTAATGAAGTTTTCACTTCAAAAATGTTATCTTTAACTGTGTCCTTTATTTTAAGAAGAAATTAACAGAACGAATGAAAACTGAAAATTAATTCTGAACATGGACTCACTTGATCATTATTCCCACATGACCCGCCTCATTTGTTTCGGTGTAATACTTGACAATCCTAGTAAAGGTATACAGTTATACATGCAATGTTGTAGATCAGCAAGACACTGATAAAGGAGCTCTGTTTTAGCTACAGTGGCCTCAGCTCATTATGTCACGGTGTCTGAATTAAAAGCAAAGACGTCCGAAGTGTTATACTCGCATGATTTACTCTACTCTTGCACAAATTGTTCTTACACTTATTCATGTTAATCAAGATGAGCATTATCTTGTACCTGCAACGGGATTGTAACAATACATTATACTTTAAGCGACAATCAGAACTTTTAATTACTCCCTGCTATGTAATGGCTATACAATTCCTTTCTGCCTAGTCAAGGGTTAAAATAAAGTAAATAACGAAATCTCATTTGGAAAAAGTGTAATTATCAGAAAACACCAAGAATTAACAAGCAATACTCCAGAAATACTTTACTGTAAACCAAATAGTTATTAGACATAAATTTATGTTTTAACATTTTGTTTATCTGTAGAATTTAGCAGTTACACTAAAGTCATTCAGAAGGAAGACCACTTCAGAGGCCATTCACAGAAAAGTCAAGACATATATCTTTTATTTTCATAGGCATATCTTAAAAATACGGTAGCTTAATCAAAATAGTTGAGGCCTTTTTTGAGAAAAATTGTTCCATATAAAAGATACACACCTGTGGAAGTTTGATATGTTAAAGAATAAGGCCGGAGGCGTGTGCGTTTTTCCATAGGTATAGGTACATCGAATGTACTGTTATCGGTTGCGCATCTAAGCAACTGCAGGTAGGTATAGCCTGACCATGAATATCGCCTCACTACGAGAGGAAACAAAACAGTCACGTTATACTGCAACTTGCGTCTACATACACTTCCAAAGTACACTTCCAACGCTTCATTAGTTCTAGAGTGCTACGTTATGTTGTTTTCGATGGTTTCACATTTGCTGGTCGTGCTGTACATCTGACGTCATTCATACTCTGTGTCCAGCTAACTTGTATCGCATGTGAGCACACATCTCTCCGGCCTTTAGTAGCGAGGTTCACACATGCTGACCTTATTCTGAGCACATCATCTTCATCATTATCATCATTACAACGATGATGCGAATCATCTGCATGGGCGACAAAATTTCCACACCTAACCTATGTGGGTTTCTTTCAAGGTGATCTTAAAGTTATGATCTTTGCAATATGACCATATATTATTGATTATAGATTCATTTGCTGGATCGTTATGCCAATAAGTATTTACAAATAAAGAACTGAAAATAACATGTGAGCGTATGTCTACAGCAGTGCGTAAGACAGCTTGAAAACTTTACTGGAGAACATCTAGTGGTATATCTACGTTGCTTCATAGGAATACTACATTAAAGTTTGTGTACTTACTTCACTTTAATAACGAGAAGTTTATCTCATTATTCTTGTCTCTGAATGTAACTAAACACCTATTGCTTAATTTGAATGCTTTCCTAAGGAAAAATGTGGAAAATGTACTCTGGATAAAATAAAACACATTTCATGGCGGATATATGTGAATTTTCCCTGCGTAAAGAACTGTGCGAGTGTTTTCCCAGTGGATGTTATTCAAAATGCAGAAAATTTATTAATTATGTGTTTTTGATACCGAAATTAAAATTCTCTTTAATGAGTTAGTCCTATATTGGGCGTCTAACAGAGGTCTAAGTGCTCCTTGAAGTGGAATATAAAAATAATGTAGTTCAAAGGGAAAAATGCAAGTTTTAAGAAAATATATTGGTAAAATTTGGTGTAAAGGTATCAGCAATCTGGACATTTTATGTTCCGCAACTTTAAACACACATTATGACGATGAGTAAAGATATGTTGTCAAAAATCTCCCTCCCTCCCTTCCTCCCTCCCTCCCTCCCTCCCGCCCTTCCTTCCTCCCTCCCTCCCTTCCTCCCTCCCTTCCTCCCTTCCTCCCTTCCTCCCTTCCTCCCTTCCTTTCAGTGTAATCATCCATACCTTCACATCAGAGATCAAGTTGAGTAGAGTGATATTTTATATGTACAAGTACATTAATTATGAAACAATAGATAGAAGTATAGATTTATCCTTATTGATATAGAATATCAACCCTTATAGTGTACTTGATTTTAGTGGTATTAATTTTGTTCAATGCTTAGAAAATAGTGATCAAACAATATCTTTATTTATTTTACGTAGGATTATACAATGCATTGCATTAAATTTTCTACTTGCTGTAATTGAAGTTACGTTATTTACTGATCGGTTATACATTATATTTTGTGGGGCCCGGATTGCGTATGTTACACCTCTGGATCTACTCCCAAAGAGAAGAGCAATACCAGAGCTACCACGGTTACACCCAACTGCATGCTGCGTAGTGAGAATGTGGGCATGGACTGAGAGCATCTTAAGAAATGCACTGCACTAAAAAATTACAGGAATAAACCCAGTGTACAACTATATTGGGAGGCTAGAAGACGAATGGAACTGTTTCCAAGTGTATAGAGCATTAGAGTAATTAAATAAAAATATTGATATATTAGCAATACATGATATACTTCAGCTACACATTAGTCTATTTATACAAAGGGTATACAGTTATAAATACAATGTTGTAAATGAATAACACAATCATCGAGTTCTGCTTTTTAGCAAACTTGGCCTGAGGTCACTAGCAGTTTTTAGTTAAATCATCTTGTAACTGCAGCGGATAGTGGAAATATTGTAGGCCTTGAGCGAGTTTAATATTTTAAGAGTTGACCTCTATGTATGACCCTACAATTCCTTTCTGTTCCACGGCCAAAAGGATAAAATACGTTGAGCAGCAAATTACAATTTGGGAAAATATTCCAACAGGTAAAGGGGAATACTTCCAAAAAAAATGTGTGCTTACATTAATGGTGTATCTTAACGAGATCCAGATTGTTTTTGTGGTCCAAGTTTTTTCTGTCTCTTAGATTTTAACTTGAATGCACAGTATTTGAAAGATTATTAGCAGAAACTTCAAGATATATATTTCATTTGTCATACAAATACGTTAAACATAGACATGTAATAAAAGTAGAGCAGCACTTTGCAGGAAAAAAGGATGCTCCATATTTAGCGGAATGTCTGAAGCGAGATTTTCGTGAACTGTGGTGGGTTTCCTATGGGTCCTCCGGTTTCCCCCACCATCATTCCACCAATTGCTCCATCAATCATTCATCTCAGGCGTTGGGCCGATCATTCAACCCCGATTTAATCTCAGGTCAGATGCTTAGGGCCCTCGCTCTGAGGGAACTCAAGCGGCTCCTAACGTCAGCACTGACGAGAGAGGGAGAAAAAAAAAATATACAATTCGTTTAAGACATCATCATTGAAAATGAAGTGTTTATCTTGAATTTTCTGGGAATGTCAAACTCTTTTTTCTGGCGACATTTGCATAACTAGTAAACCCCAAGAGAAAGACCAAGTCTTACTACACAAAACTGTACCTTTCGTATAAAACAGAGAATTTATGTCAATCAGGCAATTTTTTTCTTATTTAGCCATTTCCGTGATGTTCTTTCTTATTTGATTGAATATTCCAATTATTCCGCTTTTGGAAATGTATTCCTGCGGACAAACCGTTATACAGAGAGCAATTTTGAAACTTTTAGTATTGCTGCAATCTTCTATTTAGATTGTAAAGAAAATATACAATAAGGCCAATTCTACGAATTTCGATATTGGTTATCATGAACAATAAGCAAGTGTTTTAAGAATATTTTATACAAGGCTGAGTAAATTGCCTCGGTAGCGTAGATGGTAGCGTGTTTGCCTCACGTTCAAGATTTGCAGAGTTCCAATCTCGGTCAGCGTGCACATAGATATACCTGTCAAAATCTGGTTAAGGAAAATTCTGGATGAGGTCTTTACCGGGGCTTTCCCTTAACCTAAACGACGAATGTCGAGTAATGCTAAGCTCTATGGATCCAGTACGCATTTGAGTACCATTTCATCCATTCATCCATCGTCCGATAGGACAACGTTGGAGGAAGTAAACTACAAAAATAAAAAATAAATATAAAATACAAGACTGAGTAGAGAAAGTCACATGAGTGCTTGCATCGAATGTTTTTCAAATTGGAACGATTAAAAAAAGAGCACTGTAAACTTGCTCTTTAACCCATATACAGTTCATAGAAAAGTACTGCATTTTACAAAATAAATTCAACATCTAGTTTGTTTCGTAAATATATAGGCTCTGAGTCTACGAATTTAAAAGAAAGAAAGAAAGAAAGAACGTTGGGAGAGAGCGAGAAAGGGGAGAAAGGAAGGAAATCTGCTTTCTAGAACTGCATACCTAAAAATCAATGCTCATATAAATATAAATTTGTATATTTAAGAGAATGCAGCACCGAAATTTTCTAAAAATATGGGAAAAAATATTTGTTTTGTTTTGTTTTTGAGCTAATAAAATACTTTGAACCTTATAGTATCATAATCCAACTAGATTTATGAGTTTCAGGCATTTAATTACCTTCGCATGACACTTTACATGCCCGTGTGTACCTGCATGCCGGCCCTTGTGTGTTGGTATGATAGTTATTTCTTACAATATGTGGCACCGTGGAAACAAAACACTGGCTACAAACATTGAAAGCAAATAGTAGTGTTTGTATTTTGCTTTAGTGTGAGTTTCTAGCTTGTTCGTGATTTCCTTGTGTTTCTCGTTAAACTGCAAACTGTTTATATATACTTGATGAGTTTTAGTATGTCAATTAACATTTATAAAGGTATTTTATACATCAAAAAGTGCATATAACTGTTATACAGGTTATAGATAAAACATTCTTTGAAATAACTGACCTTTTGTTGACTGTGTACATAGTTAGGTTTATGAATATGCTAAACGATACATGGGAGGAAACACATAAACATAACGCAACAATGGGAACATACCTGAGGCCTGATGTGGTACGAAAACTAATGCCTGTGTACCAAAGGCTGGAATCAGATGAAATAATAAGGACAGAAGGACAGAAGTAAGACAGTAAGACAGAAAATGCATAATTGCCCAGAGAAATATTTGTCAAAAAAGAGATTTCAGGTTGCTGTAACATCAGCCATCAGTGAATTCAATTTTGGTTGTTCTGCCTCACTCAGGCTGCAGTCAGACATAATGGACACTGAGATTTCACCAACATCTCTAAAACTTAGCCAAGGGAACGAACAATTACGCTTACTTCATTGACGAAACTTCTGCGAATGTAACTTCTAAAACATCCAGAAGGAAACTAAAATTGAAGAAAATTGATGCAGAAGAGAGAAGGAAGACGCAGAACGGTCCAACCTATCTATCTGGAGGGTTTAAATCTGCGTAAAGGCAGATAGCTGAGAAGGAAAATGTTTTGGATTTTAAAATTTGATTTACTCAGTTATTATTTTTTCAACATTTTTTGTCATTCAAAATGTTCCACACGATGCAGTTTTGATTCAATCCCAATAAAATTTTCAACACATGTACTTAAAAATCAAACAAAGGTTTCTATTATATGAAGTTTCAATATTCATTATAGTTTTAAAGTTATTTATATATAAATTCAGATGTTAAACCATTTTTTTGGCTTCTTTTTAGTTGCTCTATACCTATTTTTCACTCGGGAACTAAAGGCAGTATAAGAAATTCATACGATTCCATCTTTTCTTCATAGCTATTTGAATATTTTTACAAAAATTAAAATTTTGAAAATTTTCATCATGTGGAGCGTTTTGCCCAAATTTTGAATTTCACAAATTAATTGCTAAAAAACTATTGAAGATACAAAAACAAAATTTTGAATTCTGTGTCCAAGATGCATCAGAACTAAGTGGTAAAAGTTTCAGTAAAATTGGTTGAATTTGCGGTTTTCGGTGCTATATTGCCTTAAGTTGCACATTTTAAAGGATTTGTTAACCATCCTCTATTAGTCTTGTTTATTTTCCCCTCACAATCATTAATTTTTGAATAAAGTACGTATCATAGGTTTTACATTCTTGCTTGACAAAGACTATATATCCGGAATTTTTCTGAATAGTTTCTGAAGTCCTCTTATTCTGAAAAAAAAAAAGTGATAGAACGTTCTGCCAGGGGTAAGCCATAAGACGTAGAAAGCTGTTATTCAAAGAATACAGCATTAAAATATTGTGGCATTTTCCATTTCCGAGATACTTGTTTATAATCCTTATTCTGCAATACTTTACCGCAAATTTGCTATGTTCTAGGTTAGGTTACCTTTAATTTTTTTTTCTCTTGATATGCCGCAAGGCAGTATGTGGCACTCGCGACACATCTTGTACGCACAAAAAGTGTTAATGAGATTATTTCTGATACAATGTATCACATTTAACATAAATTAAGTACAAAAACCCTTTATTTTACCTATTATATTGTCATGTAAATTACTAAATTCATTTCAACGCATAGGCTTCGCCTTTGTATTTTATATTTGCTATAATTAGATATACAAGGCCACCCAATTTTCGTAATATGAATAGCGTGCAGAGAGCTCCAGAGACTAGTTTAATTAAACAGTTCTTTGATCTTGAAGGCACGTATCAAAGTTATAAACTCAATTTGTGCTGTGGAATAATTAGGTTATCTCTGCCTTGCTTTGTTCTCTGTGATTTCGAATACTATCTGAACTGTTTCCAAACCTTATAGAGTGGTATTTAAAACTTTTAATTGAACTGATTTCATGTTTATAAGTTAACAGTTCACAATATGGCCATAATGTGAATTTAAATCAATGCTCTTTTAACTACTTTTCTTCTCTGAGTCACCGTTACAGTGATACAGTCGCTCAATGGAAATGTAGAATTCAGAGCGCTCTTCCGGCCACCAACTTAACTACAAGAAGATATACGCACTGACGTTCGGTAAGGCAACTAACTGTCTTACCCACTGCTACTATGCTGCCACGTGTTGAATTACCGTATACCGATTTCCCACGAATTCAGAAATTCTGGTTTAAACTTAATTGCCTCGCTGAAGTTATTAGCTTCTCTGCGAACTTCGCAAGGCGCAGAATTTATTTACTCTATAAATAGTAGCTGATAAGTGTTTCTATGGTGATAAACTAATCCTGGTTTACCGGGAGATAAAGTGTTAATTTGTGCCGATCAGAAAGTAAACAACGAGGAAGAATTAGCACAAAATGCTTTTTCAACTTTGTGTAACGTATAATAATACATATCTTTTATCCATGTAAGGAAAATGGAATTTAAAAAGCATCGTATAGCCTACTGCACTTTTAAATTCCAATAGCCCGCCTCGGTAGCGTGGTGGTAGCATGTCTGCCTCACGCTCAAGAGGTCCCGAGTTCGAATCTTGGTCAGGGTGAGTTACTTGGATAAGGTTTTTCCCAGGGTTTTCCCTTATCTTGAAAGAAGAATGTCGGGTAACTCTAAGCTCTATGGACCCTGGGCTCATTTGTTTATCATTTTACCCATAACATTCATCGTCCGATATCACTTAACGTTGGAGGACGTAAATTAAAAAAAAAATCCAAGAAAAAAGGCAAACATATATTTCTGCAAATGTTTATCTCAAGTAACATAAAGTAGTTAGAGAAATAAGCGTGTGACTGCGAACTTGAGACTTTTTGAGTTATGCTGTTCATGTTCACGCAAAACTTTGTTTCTAAGAAGGTTCCTTTTGAGTTCGGGGTACCTCAGGATACGTCAAACGCTGGTATGAAAATTTTGGATGCAATAAAATATATCTATAGTTTCCATTTCTCGTGTTTCTCCTACTTATGTTATAAGTGGATTATGTACTTCTACACTTTTTCCCTTCAACGTAGGTCATACTGGACCGAGAATAAAATGCGTGAAATGATGCTCAAATGAGCCCAGGGTCCCGTTACCCGACATTCATTTTTCAGGATAAGGGAAAACCCGGGAAAAATCTTATCGAAATAATCCAACCTGACCGAGATTCCAACTCGGGACCTCTTGAACAAGTGCGGACACACTACTGCCATGCTACAGAGGCGAGCAGAGAACCATATTATTAGCAGTAAAGAAGCATGTGCTGTAGACTGCATTTACAAACTTATGTGCCGTGTGTTTCGACTCTGTACCAAAAATGTTTGAATGTCAATTTATAGATAAATATTAAATATTTCCAAAATATATAAAAAGGGAAATCATAGTCGCTACGTGGGATAGTGCCACTTTATACAACGTGGCCGACTGTCTCATTTCAAGATCAGATAAACCATTGAAATTCTGGAGTCATATACACGGTGTTCATTTTTATCTGTTATTTTTCCGCGCAAAATTTGACTTCTTCAATAGCATCGCTGATGGAGCGAGTTTATATACTATTCCCCTAGCGGTTTTCGATCGTATTTGATGTGCTGACAGCAGCTTTGAGGCCTCCCTCTACCGGCAGGTAAATATACTATTTGAGAGATAGGTCTGCCCGCGTAATATAACGGTGCGTAATTTCGCCTGGAGTGTAGATACGATAACTGTTGTTATAAAACTGTATACTGCAATGCAATGTAATACACTGCAGAACTAATTATGCAGCCATAACAGTAAACCATGAGGAATATACGAAATGATAAGTCAATGAGCATTTATTTCACAATGAACATCTGATTTTCTGTTATAGTAAACATATACACATATTGTAAACCTGTCACATAAAATAAAAATATTTCAATTTTATCTCAATTTTTTTCTATCACCCACAGTTTCCTCAATGCAACTTCTTTACAAACCAGAAAATTAACAGAACATGTTCTAGGAATGAAAAATAAATTAGTGTTACAATATTTACAAAGCCTTTATCCAAGTCTATAACAAGAAAGTATCTCTAGTACATATCTTATGTGCCCAAATTCTTATATTTCCTTTCTCTCTTCCCCTTAAACACTGTCTATATTGCGAGAAGGTATACTTGAAGCCTTTCTGTCATAATATTTATTGCTTCTAGATTGGAACCAGTCAGTTTATAGTGTACAATGTCTCTCTTTTTGCCAGTAACTGATCCTGCATCTTGGAAACGTTTGAAGTACCTATTGGGTTTAAAAGAAATAAGGATCCCAACATTAATAGACATTTTGATTAAGCGTGGGAGTGACAAAAACATCTATATCGTATACAGATAAAACGTAAGACGCTTATGTTGCAAACAAAAGTATGTCAATTTGGCGTTACCTTGACACTTTTGATATTACCGTCCAAGCTAGTTGTCTGAATGCTGGATAGCGTTACATAAACTGCTCTATTAAGCGGTTTAAACTATATTTATATATCACACCAATTTTAATGGTATGAAAGTAGCATTCAACCATGAAGACGCGGTGCTATGTTACAACACGACCACATTTAGAGCGCTGTAATTTTCTTACTGTTCAACAAAAATTACCATTTCTTCACCGTAGAGGGCACTATGATTTGAAGATAGACCCCACCAGTTAACTATGACGTCATTCTTGCTCAATTGGAGGGCGGGAAATAACGAATAAAAATGAACACCATGTGTGGGATGGTTTTGGCTATAAGAGACCTTTGTGGACATCCACCTGTGAGGTGAACCTTAGCTTCGGTCCTCCCGAGTAAGTTGACGCGCCAGCTCTCTTATAATATTTTTTAAAACGTTTAATAGTAATTTAATATTCCGGACATATTTAAACACGTATAAGCCCACATGTGAAAGAAAAATGAATTTGTTGCTGTGATCAAACCACAGACTAATGTGCAAATTATTAGACTTAATGGTGAAATGTTTAACATATACCGTTTATTTTCCATTTATTTAACAGAAATAATATTACAAAATATCTTTTTTCAACTCTTAGTATATTCTATGCATTCCTTTACCCTTTATTACCATTTTGATGCGTTTAGGCATGCTCTCTACAAGGGTGGAGTACTTTTTCTTTATTTCTTCATCTCTGTGCCAAATGTTTATCAGGTCCTCATAAGCTGAATTTTTGTTGTTATTTTCAATTGTTTCTGTCCCTGTATAACAATACCCCACTGATCCTTTATTGGATTTAAATTAGGGCTAGTCCCCGGCCATGGTAGTACTTTTACATTGTTTTCTTTGAGGACCTGGGTTACAGATTTTGCTCTATGGCAGGGAGCACTGTCATGCTTGAACACAAAATCACCATTTGGAAACCATTCTTTACTTTGCGGAAACAGTCTTAATTCTAATACACTTTTATACTGTTTCTGCTCCATAGATCTCACAACTATGTATAATCTACCAGGTCCATGGAAAGACAAACAGCTACAGAGCAATTTTGATGTTGGTTGCTTTTCTCTTTGATCGACACACTGAGGGGAAAATGCTTCTTTATCTGTCCTTCTCACATATTGGCTGCTTATGCTATATACAATGTTCATACTATTTACCTTTCTCCAAAATTCCACTGGATGTTTCTGCATCTCTTTGGCCCATTCTAAACGCCTTTTTGCCATTGCAGGTGTCAGTTTAGCCTTTTTACGAGGTCTGCGTGCTGGTAAACCTGCTTCACATAATCTTCTGCGAACTACTGAGGCTGATATTTCTGTACCGTACTGCTTTAGTTGATTACTGAGATCAATGCTGGCTGCTATTCTATTTTGTTTTGCCACCCGCACAAGATTTCTTTGCATCCTTGGTGATAGCTTTCTTTTCCTTCCGCATTTTTCATCCCTTTTTGAGGTCAACGTCTCACCGACTGTTAAAGCTTGATTAATGCGACTAAAAGATTTTTGTGAAATACACAATTTCTTAGCTATTTCACGTTGTGAATAAAGAGTTTCCTTCAAAAGACTCTCAGTTACAGCTACTTTCCATGGGGATAGGTCAGCAGTTTTACCCATAACCTCACTTTTGAATCAATGTGAATGCTAAGGATAAGATCCACGATGTTACCTGACTTGAGTTCAATTAATAGTAAATACTGAGGATATATTAGCCATAAAACACAATAAAGGCAAATATTAACAATCTTCAGTTACTACATTCACTAAATGAAAGCAATATAACCAAACAGTTGCATAAACAGACATGAAGAAAATCGCTGCTCTTAATTCAGAGCTACCACCATATTACTATAAGTAAAAGAAAAATCCTCCAGCTATTATTAAGAGATAAATTTCATTGAATGTGCTTTATATTATAGCAAGGAAAATAATTGCGACAAATTGAAATAGATTACGGCGGTAAATAACTATTATTTTGAATGTTAAACTGAAGCAAAGTAAAAAAAAAAGCATGAATGAGTCTAATAATTTGCATACGTCTGTATACAGATATAGCTAGCGGATGTTAAGTCATAACGGACGATGAATGAAATAGATGAAGTTATGGTCAAATGAGCCTAGAGTCCATAGAATCGAAAACTCTGACCGAGATTCAAACCCCAGACCTCTTGAATGTAAGGCAGGCACCCCACACCTCAGAATTGAGTATTTTCCTGTTCCTGTACACCTACTCTCTTTTTATTTACTTCTCAAGTCTCAAAGTTATTCTTCTTCTCTTTGTATAGGACACAGTCCTGTTCAATTATGCTGCTCTCCCCCTTATGCCACTTACAAAGTTGAAGGGGTGTCATACGATGGTAGGTGGTCTATGCAATGACGGCACGAAACCTTCTTCAGGAGCCTGCCGATCAAAAATAGAGACTACGTCAACTCAGAAACGTTAGGGACCTCACCACGTTGAATTTGCCGCCATCAGAACTAACATGTCTAATTCCTTCTTCACATAATTTTAATAGACGTAATACGCACTTTAACAGAAATTATGAAATTCTCCTCCGCTTCTAAAAAATATGCTTAATTGTAAGTCACGTTTAGCATACATCTGCCAAGCTCCTGAGTTGGCTAAAAATCTTTATAGAATAAAATATATCTTAATGTCGACACAGAACAAAGGGGTGGAACACTCATACGTATTCTCACTTAAAGCGTTACTTTCCGACCGTCCTAATTTATTAGACAGGTCACACGTTAGAGAATAACAGCACTTCAATTAGGTCAACGGACGACCACGTTATATATGTCTCTTGCGCCCGTTTTCCCCTTAATTGTTAATTAAGTTTGAGTATGTTTCCGCAACGCTGAGTTGCTATGGCAACATGGCCGCCTAGCAACTAGCAGCACGGGTCATGAATAAAGCTATCTTAAGACAGAAAACTTGTGCTGTGACATCCATTAGTGATGCCGCCACGTGCCACGTTGGATATTAAATCTTTTGATAAATGATGCGCAACCGGGACTTCATGTGAAATTACTTCTGTATCGTATCACCTCAGAAGGCGTTTCTCACTCTTATCACAAAATAACAAAAATCTTATTTATCTCATTTCCACGTCAGCTTTGTCCTTATATTTCGCGTTGACTCATAAGTCCTGGCATCTTTCTAAGTGAAATATGAGTGCACAGTACAAGATTCTGGCAGCACATTTTATGTTACTCGATAGCAAATTACATACTCTTTAAAATAGCGTATTTAGATTTTTTATGCTCTATACCATTCTTTTCAGGTCAATGAAATGAAGTGTCAGGAGCACAAGAAACTACATTTTCTACAAATTCTGCTTTTTTCAATTAATCGAAGTGCCAAAGACACAGAAGCTGTTTCTCTTGCAACTTTTGATAATATATAAAAGCCACCATAGTATATTTTCGACAAAATTTCGAAGGCAAAAAAGAAAAACCTTTTTAAAAGTTTCAAGACTTCCTCAAACACTGCAGAATGACGATACCATATAAATAACTCAAATCTGCTGTTTAAATGGATCTGGATTAGCGTTTAAAAATTCTATATGAGATGCAAACATTTTACTTTCGGTAATTTTATAAGAAATATTTAGTTTTCAGTCGCCAGAGGCACACCTGAAAAATTGAACATCTCACCTAATCAGAAAACTTTTCTTTTAACACAGTTTCTTTCTTTATTTCTTCCGAACTTTATTTGTTGATACCTATACACATAACTCACAAATATCAGAGCAAGATGGCTCAGGGGGTAACTCTGTGGCCCACATTCGGACACTGCTATTAACAAGAGATAAAGTCTTCTCATATTGTGGAGATGGAAAATACTCGGTGGAAATAACGGTAATAAGTTATTCACAGAGTGTTTTGTGTAA
The DNA here is from genome assembly GCA_030765055.1 of Mantis religiosa. NCBI lineage: Eukaryota > Metazoa > Arthropoda > Insecta > Mantodea > Mantidae > Mantis > Mantis religiosa. The sequence goes on from CM060950.1 coordinate 408,076,117, forward strand.
GGTTAACACTTCACATTCATCTTCCTATTATATAATCAATGCAGTTGCTTAGCACTAAGGTCTGTACGGATACGTGACGAAGTAAGGTGGTATGACACAGAGATGAACCTGAAGCTGTATCGTCCACAAACAGATTAATGAGATATTTTGGAACAAACCTACTGTTCTATGATAAGGAAATTGAAGTAACGTAAACTAGAAAACCACACACACGCACGCACACGCACACTCACACGCACGCGCACACGCACAAACACAAATATGCATGTAGGCCGCGCCATGGCCAAACGGTTAGCGCGCTTGGCTCTCGTCAAGCCGGCCCGGATTCGATCCCAGACGAACGCCAAGTGAGACAAAATGGCGCTGGGACGGGTTTTCTCCGGGATCTGCGGTTTTCCCCACCATCTCATTCCACCGGTACTTCATCTTCATTCCATGTATCATCAGTCATCATCAGTCGTGGTGCGGGCGCTGCGGACCCTTAGCACCCGTAGTACCTCTGACGTTACTAGAGGAACCTCGGGCCGAACTGCCGAGCCCCTCCCGTCGAAGAGTTGCTCGGATTGGGTTGGACTCGAGGGAACTGTGTTCCCTACACCCGCGGGAAATCGGGTACTTCCGGCTAGGCCTCGGCCCCCGGAGGGGTTAGAGTGTTGCCTCATAAGTCCCGGGTAGTAGTCTGCATAGCTAGTAGAAGGTGTGCTAGATCACCAGGCGACCCCACAGAGGTTTTCGGTAGTCTTCCCAGCGGGGTTGACGCGCCTAAGTGGCGTATCCACTTCCATCCCGTCTTGACGTTGTTGTCGATGGGGGGCTTTTTAGGAAACCAGATATTGCCCTATGGAAAGAGCCCCGGAGTTTTCCATCACTCCCGGATAGAAGGAGGCCCGGGACTTCGGACTTTTGGGTAGATCCTCTGCGCATATCTGTCACCGCCTGCGGTGCCGCATGTAGTAAAAGCGGGTGTTAAACACTACACACTCATGATGTATATATTTTAAAGAGCTTTATAGTTTGAAGGTTTTGCCATCTATTAATTATTGTCCACTTACACTCATTTCTCTTTCTGTTATGCACTTCACATTAATGTTTAAATATACAAGTCTGAACGCTATATTAACTTATATTAAAGATTTTTTTTGTTTCTTATGACATTATATATATAGGGCCAATTGAAACTATTTACTGCTATTAATTTTAAGTCTCTGGTTATCGTATACTATTATTCTCCATAGTATACATGGAATATTTAATATGAAAATTCTTAAACCTTTTATACAGAAAACCCGACTTCTCACGGGTGACGTTTTAAACTCGAATGGCAAATAAATTAATGTTATTTACTCCTCTAAGTTATTTATGAAGTTAATATAGAATGATACAGAGGAATACTAAACATTTTCTCATGCATAGTAAAAGGATTAAAAACTTGGGTGGAATGTCCGATTTGCTTAGTGTTCCCTGGACGTCTTCCAAATCTTGAAAATGAAAAATAGCCTATAAGTACCCTTTAGCGTTGGAACAATTACACTAGTGTACAAATTTGAACTTTAAAAAAATTTCAGAAATAAAAGAAGCTGAATCTTAATAAATTCAAAGTGCTGAATTAGGAACTGTATTCAATGTTCCTGTGTCACCTTCAGATTGTTTGCAATTCCTGTTATGATAAATTGTAAATCAAAATTAACTTGGCAGTCCCAAGAATATGTATTCTAATATACAAATAGCGTAAGGCTCTCAAATTATGTTAATATGATTATTTATTTTAGTGGAAAGTATGATAATTAAAATAAAATGGCTACACACATTTATATGGTTGAAGGGAATGATCGCTGTCATATCGGGTGTGTAGCAGTTCGGCACATTGGCAATTGGGCATGCAGATAACTATCTAGGCTTCAGGGGGAGGAAGTTGTTTTTCCTGTTTAATTATGAAGGAGATTTAAGAAAATGTCTGAAAAGTCTTGCCCATGTGCATAAATTAAATTAATGACAAATTCTGTTTTATATGATTGAACGTAAATAATGAAGAAATATGACGAATTCTTTCTGAATGAGCTTGTAAATTATTGACAAATTCTGTTCTATACGAATGAACTTAAATAATGAAGAACTGTGACGAAATCTGTCTGAATGAGGTTGTAAATACGAGTGCTGTCCAATAAAGAAAGATCATAACTTTTGACGGTCATAATTTTTCGTACTAAAATTCAATATTATTATTTTCTGTTAGCTTAATGTGAAACAAACACGCCGTAGTAGTTTCATTGCTGGTACTCCTGGTTCCCGACTGTGAGAACCAGGTAAGTTCAGTTATGTTCAGTTTCGCCTACCGCTGCAATGGAGGTAATATGCAGTTAAAGTTTATGTTACAGGAAGATCCGGAGTTTCTATGAAACATAATCACTGCTGATGGAACTTGGCTACATCATTTTGATCCTGAGAGCAAACAGCAAAGCTCAGTGTGGAAATCTCCTTCATCACTAACCCCCCAAAAAGCAAAAGTGGTTGCTTCTGCTGGGAAAGTTATGGTCATCTCATTCTTTGATATTCATGGAATGGTTTATCAGCAAGTTATACCTGCACACACATCAGTAACTGGACAATACTACAGGGATGTCCTGAAATCATTGCAAGTCCATATCAGGCACAAAAGACCACATTTCCGTGAAGCAGGCTGGATGCTACACCACGATAATGCGCGGCCGCATGTTGCCAATGTTGTTGCTGAATATCTTGCAAACATCAACGTGAAGTGCATCCCTCACCCTCCCTATAGTCCGGATTGAGCCCCATGTGACTATTTTCTATACCCTAACTTGAAGAAACGCCTTCGTGGGAGGCATTATCCATCATCAGAAGCAGTGGTAAAGGCTGCGGAGGTGATTTTGAAGGATCTCTCAAAAATGGTTTCCGGCATGTCTTTGAAGACTGACAGAAACGCTGGGACAAGTGATTCACATTCAGATGAGACTATTCTGAGAAGGACCATCAAAATTATGAGGATGATTATGAGGATGATGTCAAATAAAAATTGTGATCATTCTTTATTGAACAGCCCTTGTAAATGTAAGTTAAATTATGGACCAGGAAAACACAAAACCCATTAACGAGTTCTAACAAAACGAAGGAAGCGTAATAGTTATAACAAAAACAAATTTTTGGGGTGCATTAACAGATCACCTCCACGTGGTGTGCCCCGTAAACGGTCAGCTTTAAGTAGGCATAGCTGACTAAGAATCTCTTGAAAGAGGTTTTTCAAGAAAATAATAAAAGTGATCATGAGCAATTAACACTCCTGTGCCTCTCTTAATCCCAACTACCAGACACCGGTTTTGCTGGTTGATTCGTGTGCCCAAGTGCCACTGATTCGTCATATGCTCTCTTATTAGAAACCAGCAGCACTCACTCATCACTGATGTGTCCCATCTGACTTTATACGTGGTTCCATTTGCAAGATGTCTTGGTGAAAACGTTCAGCTTTCTCATCATTATTGTACCGAAATTTTCCGGAAAAGAAATTCAAATGGGGAAGTAGATAGTGAATTTTGAGAGACATCCTACACCCCAAATTGTGATATATTTGAAGAAGATTCTGTATTTATAGTTTGCATCTTTTTGGTTACCAAGGAAGCCTTGAATAACACCTTTAAATGACCTCCATGCTGCAAGCTCCTTTGCATTTAATTTTGTATCAAAATATTTGTTACTGATCACTTTTCTGATTTGAGGTCCAACGAATATTCCTTCTTTTAAATGGCATCACTCTGACCAGGGAACAGATGTTTGAAACCTTCACCGTTGCTGTCTATGGTCTTCACTAAGTTCTTCATCAGCCCTAATTTAATGTGTAAAGTGGAAGAAACACCTTCTGTGGGTCAACCAATGGTTGAAACTTTACATGTTGTTGCCCCGGATGGAATTTGTCTCTTTCTATCCACTTCTTAACTTTATAGTGCTCTTCCCTATCACTACTGTCCCATAGGCAGAGGAAATACGGAAATTTGGTAAATCTACTTTGCGATCCCATTAAAAGACCAAACACTTAAAGCACCCCGCAAATACACCAGTAGTGATTTTCGTATTTTATGGACTGAAGAATGTGGCACATAGTTCTGTAAGTTTCTTTCACTACCACAGAATATGCCACAGATATAGAGGGCACGTCATTGCCATTATGTAGTAACACAACCTTCAAGCTTATTTTAGAACTGTCAATAAATAGGCGCCACTCTTCAGCATTGTGTGTAATGCCTAATTTAAACATTAATCCACTTAAATCACTGCAGACACAGACACTACTAAGTGTGGTTGTGAAATGCTGCAAGAAATTGCCTTTTCTGTTCCTGAACACTGTCACCCTAGTATCTTTATCTACCAGCTTCCATTGTTAAAGACGAGTTCCGAGAAGTTCAACTAACTGCTTGGGTAGATATAGCTCACGTACCAGATCTTGGAGTTCCACCTGTGTATTTAAGAGTGACGTTTCCGCTTCTTCTTCTTTTTCTTTTGTAATATAAGCAGCATCCTTAAATGTAGATGGTTGTACTGATTCAGCAGATCTGTCGGATTCAGATAGTTCTTGCCTTAAGACGGTGGCATCAGAGTCAGATACAAATCTGGGGAAGATGTACAAAGCGTGGGAATCTAATCGTGCTGAGTATATAATGGTTATATGAGATCACCCAAAAATTACGAAACCATGCGTGATAGAAAAAGTCTGAACATATTTTCGTGACTTAGTGTAATTCAATATCCCAATTGCCTGCACATTTTTGTGTGTTTATTAGTGTTATTAGTCGGAATGGTTGATTGAGTTTTCAAAAAGTCAGAGCAGTTGACATTTTAAAGCGTTGTATTTCCCTTTGGCTCCACAGTTACCCAGTAAGCATAAAAGCTATACATTTTTCACAGAGTGCATAAGCCGTTATTGCATACCTAAAATTAAAAAGAAGGCAGCGCCTTGGCTGAGTGGTTAGACTGCTTGACTCTCACCAAGGCGGCCCGGATTCGATCCCAGGCGACTGCAAAGTGAGACCGTACGGTGCTGGAGCGTATTTTCTCCGGGATCTCCGGTTTCCCCCGCCATCTCATTCCACCGTGCTACATCTTCATCTCCTACATAATCAGTGTCACTGCAACACTACATATTTCCACAAATTTAAAATGGGTGAAGCTGGATAATATGAAACTAAACTAACAAAAATCAAAGCCTTCTTCATAAGTATGTTAGTGTATAACATAAATGTTTTCGTAATCAAGTACAAGGGCTCTGTAGAACATTTTAATTCTTTAGTAATTTATATAATTAGCTAGGTGTTTCAGAGACCATTCCTGTGAGAAAGTATTTAGCTTCTCAATGGAGAAGATGAAAAATTAGAGGAATATTATAAAAATATCTGGAAAACAGGAGATAAAAAAATTGGGAAATAGATAAATTATAAAGAGCAGAAGTAGACCGGTTAGAAGTAGAAGAATTAATGGAAAGTATAGCTAAAGCCTGGAATAGATAATATTAATTTAGAATTAATTAAATATGCTCCTAAAGAATTACATGACAGGTTACTGTATCTATATAACAAGTGTTGGGAAACAAAAGAAATACGGCAAGAATGGAAGATAGCTAAAGTGATATCAATATTTAAGAAAGGGGAGAGAACAAGACCTGAAAATTATAGAGGGATTAGTTTATTGTGAGCTGTCTACAAAATATATGCCAAAATAATAAGTACTCGGTTAAACAAAGTAACAGATGTAATACTCCTAGAAGAGCAAACTGGTTTTAGAAAAGGAAGAAGCACCATTGACAATATTTTCACTCTTAAACAAATAATAGAAAAACGACGAGAACAAAATTTATAGACGCACCTACTGTTTATTGGCTATTATAAAGCTTTTGACAAAGTATCACGAATGATACTGTGGAAAATTTTAAATAATAGAGGTATACCTTTACAACTAATTGAAGTTATAAAAAGTATTTACATTGACACAAAAATAAAAGTAAATAAACGAGAACCAGTAATAGTTAATGGTGGAGTAAGACAAGGTTGTCCTTTATCAACCGCACTTTTTAATTCGTATGTTGACAAAATAAAGATTTGGTCGAATAAAGTCAATGGAGGCATTAATGTATCAGGAGCTAAATTGAAAACTATGTTGTATGAAGATGATCAAATAATAATGGCCACAAATGGAGATGACCTGCAGAAAATGCTGTATAGGCTAGATAAAATTGCTACAGAATATGGAATGAAAATATCAGCAAATAAATCCAAAACCATGGCATTTAAAGGAATTAATCCAGTAAGATCAAAAATAGTGTTAGATAACATAATAATTGAGCAGAAATCACACTTTAAGTATTTAGGATGTAATGTCTCGTACCAAGGGGAAGCTGATATAATAGAGCAAATAAATAAATTTAACTATATAACAGGCACAATAAAAATAACATTAAAAATAAAGCAACAAAGGACTCTATAATAAAACTATACAAAACAATGGCAATACCAACTCTGATCTATGGATCAGAAACATGAACATTAACGAAAGGAAATAGTACGAGAATACAGTCATCAGAAATGAAATTCATAAGAGCAATAGCTGGATATACCATAATTGATAAAAAAAAACGTAGTCAGGATATTAGTATACAATTAAAAGTAGAAGAAATAAACCATGCTATTGAAAGAAATAGAAATCAATCGAAAGAACGTGTTCAGAGGATGAATAATAACAGAATACCAAAATATAGCTATAGGAAGAAGAAACCAGGGAAGACCGAAGAAAAGATGGGCAGACCAATTTAGAGCCGGAACGGGTTAAACAATGCAAAGCCGTGAGGTAGATGAAGAAGAAGAGGAAGAAGAAGAAGAAGAAGAAGAAGAAAAAGAAGAATGGAGAAGCACACACACAAACACAAGTAGTACATGGAAAAGCGAGAACGCGTATCGACAAAAATTCGCAACACAGAGATGTTTATCTCAGCGTATCGCTCAAACACGGTGAGTCCAGTGTATATATAGTCTGTTCAGATGTAAACATGTCTTCTGGACAGCAATGTGTCATACATCGGCAGGCGCGAGAAATCGCTCTATTTGTGTTTCGAAGCCTACTGTACGTCAACTTACTAATATTTCACTCTTCTATTTGACCAGATAAGACTTGATAAGGGACGATAGCAGGGCTGGTCACATGAAGGTCGATACGCCTCAACGCTCTGCCGAGTAATACGTCGCTTGTAAAGCCTGGAACCCAGATAATGACGTACGTGCAACAAACATGACTTTCCGCTACGTCACATTCGCGATGCGGTCAGTTAACCTAAACGAGAAGTGATATCCGCTGGATTGGAGAGAATTTCATGTCCTCTTTATAATATTAACATACCAATAATAAAATGATCTACAAAATATTAGTCAGTTGTGAATAAACCATCACACAATGGAGATAACAAAGTTTCAACTTAAGAGTCCGTCTGTAACACTACTGGAAACAACAGCCTCTGCCGCAGCTCAAGGACATATGAAGTGGAAGGAGAAGGTGTCGTTAGTGAGCTTTTGGCACTACGGTGGTTCCAACGTTTCAACAATGGAAACGAAAGAAATAAAGATTTACTACGTTCTGGAAGACGTAAAGTTTGGAATATTGGGGATACCGGGGCCACGCCGTGGGTTAGTGGTTAGACCGCTTGGCTCTCACCAAGGCGGCCCGGGTTCGATCCCAGGCGACCGCAAAGTGAGATTTGTGGTGGACAACACGGCGTTGGAGCGAGTTTTCTCCGGGACCTCCGGTTTCCCCCGCCATCTCATTCCTCCGGTACTCCATCTTTATCTCACGTATCATCAGTGTCACCACCTGCGGTGCCATATGTAGTAAAAGCGGGCGTTAAACACTACACATTTCATTTATTTGGGAATACCGGTCTAGTTTTGCGAGTAAATCCTTAAAAAGTACCCTTAGTCTTTCAGAAGAACTTAGCATATCAAAAGATACCATACATCGTGACATTAAGACACTTGGAAAGTCATTCAGAAGCTGCAGATCTGTACCTAAAGAACTGACACCTCACTAGGCTGAACGTTTAATGCTTTATTTTTTTACATACTTATGAGAAACGACATTAATTATTAAAGGAGTATCTATATTGGTGTGCAAAAGAACCAAATATTACATTGTTTAGAATAACAAGTACAGGTATTTCCCTCAATACTCCGAATGTCTTGGAATTTTCTAGTAATATTGTTCTTGCGCATTTGACTATTCACAAGATGTGCCTTGCTAGATAGAGTCAACATGAAAAACTCAATGCCATGGCCGGGATTTAAACCACGGATCTCCTGCTTTCCGTCCAGTCGCTCTAACCCATTGAGCTACCATGGCCAGTGCCATCATGCAGTTAAATTCTCCAGTTGACTCATATTACCCGGGTAGACCACAAGGGACTCTGGTATTTGAGATACACTGTTTTTGTTGCGACTTACTATCGTAAGTACTTGAGTCCAAGGCTTCATCATTTAACTCTTATTATTTTAGTTAATTGATGGAAATTAATCATTTCTTTACACTAGGCGTATATGGGCTAGGATCTTTGATAGATAGAGTCAACATGAAAGATTCAATGCCATGGCCTAGCCTATGACCTTAGCCTATACACGGCTAGTGTGGAGAAATGATTAATTTCCATCAATTAACTAAAATAATATGCCTTTCTACTGATTTGTATTTTAAAATACATATAATTTTCTTAAACTGGAAATCTGTACTCGCTTTTGTTTCCTTTTGGGCTATTTTGTTTGTTTTTGCATTTTCTTCCCATTTTGGACGTATAAAAAGAACGAAATTTCAAAGACATCACGTATCGACAGCTCTTAAAAAACTGGATTACCCTTTATGCTTCCTGTATTGTCCTACTGCGTTTGTACCTAAAATACCTAAAAAGAAGTAGATGAAAAAGTAATTTCTGCAGATCTTGACGTCGATAATAAGAAGCAGGTAGAATAAGGATAATTTCTACAAGAGGTTAGAGAGAAATTTGCCAGTGCCACACTTAAGATGTGTATACTTGCTATCACTCGTTTATTCTCCGCCATAGGTTATTTTTTACCCTCTCTCTGCCATTATTCTTCTACTTTTTATCGGTTACTTGATTCTTTATAGTGCACCTCCCTAAGAAGTTTGATGTATGGGTCCATCCCTAATCCATCTCTGTCCTCCCACAACCTTTCTACCTTTTCAAGATAACATGAACTGACGCAAGATGCCTCTACAGTTTATCATTTGTTCCATTAATAACTCAATTCATGTCTTGATTTGCATACACAAACAACCTGAGCTAAATTTGGATTCACCAGAGGTTTTCCTCGGCACTTCCCGCAGGATGCTTGCATATAGGTACTTTAAGGACTGAAACTTGAATCCTTATATCCGTACTTCTTTTTTCAATCAGTTGTCATAGGTCTGACATTTTCTTTGCAGAAGCATTACTGACTTCTGTCTATGATTTCTTCCGAATTTCATTGGTATTTTAGCTATGTGCAAGTTTTGAAAGGAACACATAAAATATTTCAAACAATACTAACTAGTAACCATTACTTTATTTAACACCATATTATGTTTGATAAACAGATATTAATATACATAATTTTGAGGTTTGTAAATACACTGTGATCACTGCCGAGCCGTCTATTTAGAGACAGTTGGAACTGCTTCTTCTTGTAGTGTATTTTCTCTTATACTATGTTGATTCCCATTCTTATGAACAAAGAAATATTAACATACATAATGTTGAAGATTTTAAACGTAACTATGTTCATTTTGGAGCCATTTACGTAGCGACAGTTGAAAGGATGATCTAAAAGTGATACCTCAGCTCGGATTTGAGCGGATATTTCTGTTTATATTCAGTTAAGCAACTGATTAGCAAACAGCAGAGTGTTAAAATGGTAAGATCTTGTTTACAGGTTTTCTAGCCTTCAGTCGTCCCGGAAAGGTTAAGGACACTAGCGTTTCTGTCTGCCATCATCCCAACTATCCACCCTAACTATTCTCTTGCCTCGTTCATTCCTAACGTTAGGCCTACCTGAGCCACCGTGCTGAAATTCTGGGTTTCTAGCATCTGTCCCAATCCAATGTATACACGTTGTTTATTTCTATTCGTTATTTCCCGCCCTCCGATTGAGCAAGAATGACGTCATAGTTGACTGGTGAGTCCATCTTGAAATCATAGTGCCCTCTACGGAGAAGAAGCGTTAATTTTTACGGAACAGTAAGCAAATTACAGCGCTCTCAGTGTGGTTGCTCTGATAACTAATGCAACCAGCTTCCCCTGGATATGTACACAGACCACCGCGTCTTCATGGTTGAATGCTACTTTCGTACCAGCATTAAAATTGGTGCGACATATAAATATAATTTAAACCGTTGCATAGAGCAGTTTATGCAACGCTATCCGGCATTCAGACAAGTCCCTTGCAGCGTAATGTTGTCAAGTGTCCAGGTACATTCAAATTGACATACTTTTGTTTGCAACATAAACGTCTTACGTTTTATCACTATACGATATTAATTTTTGTCATTCTCACGCTTAATTAAAATATTTTAATGTTGGTATCCTCAAGTCTTTTAAGGTGCATTAAACATTTCCAAGATCAGAAAGAGAGACATTGGACGCTATAAAGTGACTGGTTCCAATCTAGAAGCAATAAATCATGTTATGACAGAATGGACTCAAGCATACGTTCTCGCAAGACAGACAGTGTTTAAGGGGAAGAGAGAAAGGAAATATCAGAAAATGGACATATAAAGCTATGGACTAGAAATATTTTATTGTTTAGACTTGGATAAGATCTTTGTATACATTGTAACACTAATTTTTCATTCTTAGCACATTTTCTGCTAATTTTATAGTTTGTAATGAAGTTACACTGTGAGGAAACTGTTGGTGGTATAAAATAATTCAGATCAAATTGAAATATTTCTATTTTATGTGACAGGTTTACAATATGCATATGTGTCTACTATAACAGAAAAACCAATGCTCTATGTGAAATAAGTTCATTAACTTATCATTTCGTATATTCCTTATGGTATACTTTTATGGCTGCATAATTAGTTTTGGAGTGTACTACATTGCAGTATAGCTATAGTTTTTTTTACAAACAGTTATCGTACGTATGCACCAGGCGAAATTACGCAGTTTTATATTAGGTGGACACCATAATGTCAGAGACTCTACTCCTATTTGTCCTGGACTCATAGGACCAAGGACCCGGGCCTCCTTCGACCAGGGAGTTACCGAGCTGTCCCAAAATGGCGCCCGGCGTCCTCCATGGGGCTTTCCATGGGGCAAGACCTAGAGACTAACTAGCCCTCCCCCCCCGCATCTGATCCTGTGGACTCAAGACTGGATGAAAGTGGAAACGCCACTTAGGCGCGCCAACTTAAAAATGGGAAGGCTACCGATATGACCTCGGTGGGGCCGCCTGGTGATCTAGCACACCTTCTACTAGCTATGCTGGCTAGTACCCGGGAATATTAATGGCTTCCCTCAACCCCGTCCGGAGGCGTACCCGATCTCCCACGGGTATCGGGAACCACTGCCCCCTCGAGTCCAACCCAATCCGAACAACTCCCCTACGGGAGGGGCTCGGCAGTTTGGCCGGAGGTTCCTCTAGTAACGTCAGAGATACCACGAGTGCCAGGGTCCGCAGCGCCCGTACCACGGCAGCTGAAGGGGACAGATCCCTTCCCCTGCGGGGCATATTACGTGGACAGATCCACCTCTCAAATAGTATAGTATTTAGCTGCCAGTAGAGGAAGACCTCAAAGCTACTGTCAAAACATCTAACACGATCGCAAGCCGCTAGGGTAATCGTATATGAAGTCGCTCCATCAGCGATGCTGTTAATGACGTCAAATTTTGCGCGGTAAAATTAAAGATAAAAATGAACACCGTGTATGTTACATTTGAATGAATTTCTCTCTCCTTTGCAGAAATGGTTTAATTACCAATTTACTTATATATAAGGAGTAAGAACCGTAAGAGGAACTTAAATCTTCAGCCATTAAAAGGCGGGCGAGATAACTTTAAAATTACTAATTATTAGGCATTTTAAACTGTAAAAACGAAGGTCTCGCAACAATTGTTACTGAAATAAATTGTGTGCCTTAAGTATATTTATATCCATTTTACAGTATCCTTATAGTTGACCACTTACATAAAATTATACAGAATTGTATAGGAATGAAGAGCGACCCACGGTATTTGGTATAAAATGAAACATAAAAATGTCATTTAGCATGTAAATGTGTTAAATTTATACCATTTTAATTAACAGTGAATACATTTTCAAACAATAAAAATGTTCAAAAGGTCTTACATGCCAATAATAATTTTTGGTGTGGAGAGCTTTTCAAATATTCTCATGCTGTATCCTTGAAATATATAAAACTGAAATTCCACGTTTGCTTTGTTTATTCTGTTCACACACAAGACTTCAAAATATGTATTTTCGATTAAATGTCGGCACACAACTTTCGGCTAGAATATAAATGGTTTCTCTTATAATAATTTTTCAAACATGTGCATACATATCAGTATTCGTTTGGTAGCGCCCTGACACTTCAAAACGTAAGCAATGGAGACTTACGCTATATCTTCATTTCATTCAAATCGAGTAGAAAACAAGCACATGTTTGTACGCCAAGTTGCTCGCAAGTGGAATTCAGGACACATGCACTTTGGACTCCGTCCAGAACGATATAAACAGCAGTAAAAGGGCGAGGTATGTGATGAAATGCTGGCTAGCCCATTCAGTATTTTCCTCTTGACTCCCAGGCAATTGTTTTCTACAGACGGGCGAAGGAGGAACTTCCGGAATATTAATTTTGGAACATCGCTGTCACAGAGGTTTACTTTCTCTAACTGATATAGAATACTAGTTCAAATCTCGTGTAACGGCGACTGTAACTGTGATTTCGCCAGCGGGTCGAACATTTAATAACACGTCTTAAAAGTTACACAAACAAAATCAAACCAAATGGCTCAGCTGATAGTATGTGACGTCCTCGGGGCCTCCTGTTGAGCCAGTCGCTCTGAACTTTGTCTTTCTCATTATTACTTGGGAGGGCGCCGGGGTAGCGCGGTGGTTTCGTTCGCGGCTCCCGTTCTAAGGGTCCCGAGTTCGATTCCCGGCTCTGGGGTTGGCGATTTTAAGTCGGCCCTATCCACGCCTTCACCCTGTCTAGCACACGTGAAGTATCCCCTATGCCCAACGTGGTTCGGAGTCCACGGTAAAAACTGTAGGTCCTCTCACCTCACCGCCATCTTCACTATCACCCTATCATCGGAGGTAATGGACACCGCCCTCTGGGTGCCTCCACCTGAGAAATGGGTCCGGTCATCACTTGGTGGGGTGAGGTTACCCCGAAGGCCAAGGTTGCCATGTGGGGAGTGTTAGTAACTAACTAACTTATTACTTGGGATGGTTCTACCACGAATTTGCTGCTCACCTCGGTAGTGTAGATGGTAGCGAGTCTGCCTCACGTTCAAGGGGTCCCAAGTTCGAATATCGGTCAGGATAAGGCTTTTTCCGGGGTTTCCCTTATCCTTAAGGACGAATTTCGGGTAGCTCTAAGCTCAATGGACCCTGGATGCATTTAAGCACCATTTCACCGACTTCATTCACCGTCTGATATGACTTAATGTAGCTTAACGTAAAATTACAAACAAAACGAATTTGCTTTCATGTACTTGTTCATGTTTCAGAGTTACAAGACCAGCTATGTCAATTAACTCATGCCGGTGGAACGGTGGATTAGTGTCACTGGAATGTTTAGGGACCCCATGCTTGCTTAGGCTCTCCTTTCCTCCAGTGGACAGAAGATCAAAAAGGATATACTGAAATTGCCCATGTATGACGTTGAGCTCCAATGTCAGGGACACGTCTCCATCGTAATCCAGCTTCATAATAAACGAAGAAAACGTCTGTGGAGAAAGGTTGCTATGCAATCGAGGTCATCTGTCCAGAATCACAAAGAAGACAATGTCTTAAATGAACCTTCTATAGTCGCATAATGCCTAACGCCACATTTCACCAAATGTTCAGCAGAATAACATAGCTGGCACAGACAGGTAATTATGCAACTAATACGCTTTTCATCAAGTTTCTGTAGAAGAATGTCCCGTACAGAAAGTGGCTACATAACAATGTATCTAGTAAACACACCGAATCAGGTGAATCAACAAATCTAAAAATAAGAATGACCTAAAGACAGAAGGGTGGAAGCGAATCCGTAGGCTAATGCAACAGTCAGAGTTTTAAAACCATGGGTCGGTATGTCATAGTTTCAAACTTTCGTGCCCCTTACATGCCCACAGATACTGACTTTGTCACTCATAATATATATTATATGAAAAGACAGATCAATAATAAAGATTTTTTGATCAGTGCCCGTAGTTAAAGCTGAAGTTTTCTTTCGTATAAACTGTGTGCTTTAGGCGAGGTACAGCTGTTTTTATTGGCTTTATTTTCTACTAAGGTTTTATTTTGTCGCTTATAGTTAACCAGTTATTGTACTAAAGTAATTCAGAATAAAGAGGACTTCACAGAATATTGTATAAAATGCAAAATATACATTTCATTTGTCATGAAAATGTCTTAAACTTCAGAGAATAGTTCTTTATGAAATCACAAATAAGGATATACTTTCTATATAACCGGTAAGCTCTTTATTTAACTAAAACATTTTTTAGATTCATTCAGCTGCTTTGCGTCGTACACACTCTCTCTCTCTCTCTCTCTCTCTCTCTCTCTCTCTCTCTCTCTCTCTCTCTCTCTCTCTCTCTCTCTCTCTCTCTCTCTCTCTCTCTCTCTCTCTCTCTCTCTCTCTCTCTCTCTCTCTCTTGCCCGCCTCGGTAGCGTAGATGGTAGCATGTCTGCCTCCCGTTCAAGAGGTCCCGAGTTCGAATCTCGGTCAGAGTGAGTTACCTGGATAAGGTTTTTTCCCGGGTTTTCCCTTATCCTGATAGACGAATGTCGGGTAACTAAGCTCCATGGCCGCGCCGTGGCTCAGTGGTTAGACCACTTGGCTCTCACCAAGGTGGCACGGGTTCGATCCCAAGCGACCGCAAAGTGAGATTTGTGATGGACAACACGGCGATGGGGCGGATTTTCTCCGGGATCTCCGGTTTACCCCGCCATCTCATTCCACCGGTGCTCCATCTTCATCTCCTGTATCATCGGTATCATCGCCTGCGGTGCCGTATGTAGTAAAAGCGGGCGTTAAACACTACACATTCATTTCTAAGCTCCATGGATCCCGGACTCATTTGAGCATCATTTCACCCAATTCATTCATCGTCCGATATGACTTAACGTTGGAGGACGTAAATTTCAACAACAAACTCTCTCTCTCTCTCTCTCTCTCTCTCTCTCTCTCTCTCTCTCTCTCTCTCTCTCTCTGTGTCTCTTTTGCTTAAAGGTCGTTTGGGAGGGTTAAGCGAGACTTATGAGGATTTGCGTGAAATCTATGTATCGAATTTTTGGGTGGAATGGAATACTTTTACTTACTGTAAGAACAGAGCAAATAAAATGAAAACCCCTGAGATGATGCTATGACAGTTTCGGAGGGATACCTAGCACCTTTCGGGCACAAATGACCTTGTTGTCGACGGGCCCTAAAACACCACACACTCACACTCATTCACCCCCTAGCACCTTGACCAATGAAGTCCTTTTAACATATGCCCCTGACTGGGCCAGCCAGAGAGGGAGAAGCGAGGGAAAGGAATACAGAGGGTGGCCGGAAAAGAAAAATTTTAACAAATAAAAGGGTTCGTGAAAACTAAGATTTAAACTCCCCAGTGGCAGCTTTTAAAACCGAATTCCCTCCCGTATGCTGGCTTAAACATACCATAGAAAGCATGAGAATCTGAGAGCTTTCCCAATCCGGACAAGGATTTACAAAGAGTAATGCACGTGCCATGCAACTTGCAAATCTCACCAACACATAAGACGCTGAAGTAGCCAACCAGGATGAAAGCTGAGGAGAAATGAGAAACCAGCCCGCCTCGGTAGCGTGGTGGTAGAGTGTCTGCCTTACGTTTAAGAGGTCCCGAGTTCGAATCTCGGTCAGAGTGAGTTACCTGGATAAGGTTTTTCCGGGGTTTTCCCTCATCCTGAAAGACGAATGTCGGGTTACTCTAAGCTGTATGGACCCTGCATTCATGTGAGCATCATTTCGCCCATTCCATTCATCGTCCGATATGACTTAACGTTGGAGGACGTATAATTACAAAAACAAAAACAAAACAAAAAAGAGAGGGGAAGAGAGAAACAAGATGACATGGAGGGATAGAAAGAAGCCCATGGATCAGGGACCAACCACAGGAAAGTTCTGGGCTACAAGATAAATGAAGCGCACTTCATCACACTAAACGAAGAGGTACTATTCGTTCAATTTCGATTTATTTATGAACATTTCTCCTGACAATGTTTGTGCTTAAGCTAGATAAAATAATGCAATTTCTTTGTGCTATCTGGCAGTTCAGCGGAATTGAGTTTTTGTTGCCTAATCAGAGTAACGTCATTATTTTAAAACAAAATATGCGTTACTAACATTCCGTCTTTGACCTGGTATCTACACAAAATGTCCACTCTGGATGGGGAACACGCAGGACACCAATGTTACTACATTGCACTTTTCCGCAGACGACCGTGCGTAAAGTTATCTGTAACATCCGTATCAAAGTTGATAACATAACTGGTGGCCGAGGTAATGACATTTCCGGTACAGCAATCTTGCTGAAGGGGAACTTGATTATCTGCTAGCGATTACAGACACGTGCGTGGGGGTGTGGTCCCATCGACTTCTTCCGCCTAGGCAGTACGTGTCATAACCCTTTTGCTCTTCGCTGGCCTCTGTTCAGCTATTTTTTTTTATTTCCAGCCTCCCATTTTTGGTACGTTCTTTACAATATTATGTTCCAAAACATTAAACGTATTTTCTGAACTCCGATGTGAATTTTCATGTTGTGATGCAAATTAGACTAAGAGAATGTTTCTATCCTACTACTAAAACAGAAATTACAGCGGAAATAATGTCTGGAAACCAGCTTAATAAGTAACTCAGAAATGAAAAGCTGTTTAGATAATGAAGTTGGTATATTAGGTTCACCATCTTCAGAGGATTTGACAAAAATGCTTTAAAGGAAACTAAACTTCACATGAGAAAGTTTCGAAATGTTTTACATTCTAAAACCTGACTGTTTTGTAATTTACGTCATCCAACGTTGTCATATCGAACGGTGAATGAGCTGGGTGAAATAATGCCCGAATGAATCCAAATTCCATGGAAATCAGAGTTATCCGACATTCGTCTTGAAGGATAAGGGAAAAAAAACTGGAAAAATACCTTATCCAGGTAACTCACTCTGACCGAGATTCGAACTCAGGATCTCTTGAACGTGAGACGGACACGCTATCATCTACGCTAACGAAGCGAGCTAAAAACTGACTTTTAAGTAGTTTATATTTTTTGTTGTTGTAATTTACATCCTCCAACTTTAGGTCATATGGAAAGATGAATGGAATGGTTGAAATGATGCTCAAATGAGCCCAGGGTCCATTAAGCTTAGAGTTACCCGACATTCGTGTTTCAGGAAAAGGTAAAACACCAGAAAAAACCTTATCCAGGTAGCTCACCCTGACCGAGATTCGAACTCGGGACCTCTTGAACGTGAAACAGACACGCTACCACCACGCTACCGAGGTGGGCACTATTTTGTAAAGGAATCGCGTTTGACACCTGTAATGGCAAACCAAAATGTATATCTTGACCAGACATCGGAGCCCGTACACCTTAAAAGGTATATGAAGTTTACCAGTCTCGCAGTACATAACTACTGACGTCAGTCCCGAGGACAACACACAGGGAATATAGTTCGGTTCACAACACGTAGCTTTAGATTCACAACACCTACTGCTCCCCACGCAGGTAGATCTGTCTTCCAGGGAGTGCAAGAAGTTTGACATATTGTGTTAATAGCATTATTTTCACTACAAGTTTTGGACAATCTCCATTTTATAAATCAAAAGTTTTGGGTATTATGAACAACCATTAAACAGCTTGAAGAATGTATATACTTTCGAGCTTTTTTAAAGCACTCAAGGAGGTGTCTGCAAAAATTAACAGTATACAGACTACACCACCTAGCAAACGAACAACAAATGAATTGTCCAGTATTCGACACAACAATACAGGATTTTCAGTGCTGTGTATTATAAGAAATAAACTAAGTCTCGGACAAACATATGAAAATGATTTGTACTACTCATATGCACCATTAACATCACGTGACATTGAACGAACTTTCTCCCAATATTTTTATATTTTTTCAGCGAGAGTTGCGGAAAATTCACATTCGACAATTTACGAATGAGCATGGTTGTTCACTGTAATTCCCGCAATGAAAGCAATGAGAAGGATGGCATGTTGTAACGTAGCTTACACTTTGTATGGTAGCGTGGTGGTAGCGTGTCTGCCTCACGTTCAAGAGGTCCCGAGTTCGAGTCTCGGTCAGGGTGAGTTACCTGGATAAGTTTTTTCCGGGGTTTTCACTTATCCTGAAAGACTTATTCTCATATATGAACTCTCTCCAGTGCAACCGTTCAGGAATCCTAACGGTGAAGGAGAGGTCCAAACTATAGGTAGGTTGGGGTAGGATTCAGGCCCCTAACGTTATGATATTGTGACTTTGTGGGTTCGTGAAATAAAAAGTCCAATTACACAAACTCAACAATGTCCTTTATTTCCACCGACTTACAGTTTAACACTTGCTAATTACACAGAATTACGTAATGCACACAATTACAGTTCACCAGTTCGTCCGTTAAAGTTCCACTGTACGCTCACAATTACGTAAATTCTTCCGTTGCACGCACGCAGTCTCCTTGTCCGTCCGCTAGCTCGTCAAGCACTGACTGACTCCTCTTGCACGACGTGTTGCTTATATAAGGTCCGCTTGCCGATCTGGAAGGTTCTCGATTAGATGAAATATCCCGTAAGTTCGAGAACACAGGTGGAACAGAAAGAGACGGCACAGTGATGTTTTTTTGTCCCAGCCATCCCTCCTTAACGCTATAAGACAAACGAGGGGGCGGGGCGAACGCCGACAGTCTCCTACTTGCCCACTCTATAGGGTGTTCCGACGCTGGGGCGACAATATTTTCCTCCTTGGTTTCCCGGAGAATTTCCATGTGACCTAATAGGTCAACGGCTTTAAATATCATACTTCTTTACAGCTGGAAGGCACTGCTTAAGGTCATTCTTTCAACCTCAATATGCAGAGGCGTTAGGCCTATAAGTGCCTCCATGGCGGCAGTAGGACATGTGCTAATAGCACCAGTTATAGATACATAAACAGACCAGCCTTTACACTTTCCGCAAACGAGCTATTGCTGTTTTCTGCTTTACTTTTGGCCACCATACCAAATAAGCATATGTGACCATAGGCCTTATTATAACCATATACGCCCAATATTTTAGATCCACTTAAATAACATTTGTCAACATATTGCTGCCATTTCTCAGAGGGAACTGCAGAGTGTAATGGGGGAATTATAGGTAGGTAACAGAAATACGTCAAGAAATAGGAGCACAATTCCATACTCTCGATGCTTGACAGACGTGAGTTATTTACTTTCTTAGGTACTTATGGAATCTTTGTTATAAAAAACTTACCAACTAGGTTTTCTGCGTAATTACTGTCAGCCGCACTTTCGATACAGAAACCATTCGTGCCGGACGGCGGCAAACTGCTGCATCTATGCTTCCAAGGATTGTTTACTCAGTATAAATCTTCAAGGGACACAGCATCTCTCTCGCCCCTTTAAAAGCTCTCTAAAATAAATTCAAGGTGCCTCGCGGAAAAAAGGAGAGGTCCATCTGATAATCCAATAACAGGATGTTCATCGATTCGCTAATGTTAGATAGAGCCTTTACCGTAAACTAGCTAAAATCCAGGGAACTGTGTATTATTGAAAGACTGTAATGAAGAGTAATCCATCAACATGGGGCGTGGCACCCTAGCGTGTCAGGAGCTCGTGGGAATCCCCGCCTGTTTCACTAGCAGCAACTTAAGGGATCACCAACGAAAACATGTAACGCAATACTGTAAGATCACTGGAGGGAATTACGTGTGTATCTTCTCAACTTCAAAGCCATTGTGTCAAACGTTTGCCTGATAATTCTGTACCATACCTATTCCTGTTTTTTAATGACATTTCTTAGTCTCACCTTAAAAAATATGTATCCTTGAATGCCAGGAGCTTGCATTTCTCTATGAATATTCTTATAGTTATGAACGGTCATTTACAACATTCAAAACTAGCAGGCAAAATTCAATATATCTTTTAAAACTCTGTGTTGCGTTCATGCAACTTTTTCAAGCTACTATCTTTCGTTTTATATAGCTTACACAAATTATAATTAGGAAACTTATTTGTTAGTCTATTGCTAACAGTAACTAGAGAAAATATTGCATTAAACCCAAAGGTCTGTCAAGGTTTTGAATTTTCTCTAATACACCCTATGTTTGAAATATTTTCATCACAAATGAAATCTAATTCGTGAACCCTATGGAATTAGTGTCTGAATTTCTGTTTATTCGGAACTAATTTTTAATAATTAGAAAAACCTAAGTAGTAGATAAAAATCTTGCTCCATCAAAAATATACCTAGATCTTGTAAAACTACACAATGTATCTCAAATATATTTTTTGTGGAATTAGATACTTCGCATAAGTCCATTTCCAATTTGAAAATACTTATACTCTTTTAAATAAGAGGTTGTTATTCGATTCTCTTTCTTTCGAGGTGATTCCAAAAGTAGGGTATTTTAAGGTGGCCATAAAGAGCACTACGATCTTTAAAAATCTGATCATAACCTTATCGTGTATTCTTCTTGTAGCCTTAAAATGTATAAGTGTTAATTTTAAGTTTATCTGAATTAAAAAATGGCAGCTATAATAACATCTTTTAATAATAATGCGAAAATTTAAAACACAAATTACTGACTAGCAAATTGAAATGATTACTTAAACAGTTAAAGCAGTGGAAACATTGCACTTGGGAGAGTGTTTTACCTACTCAAAACAAAACACAAATATTCAGTTGTCATGTAACTCGACTGAACTATTGAGATGCAACTCACATTGAACTGCTCGACTCTTTGTACTGTGCTCTGCTCAGCTCAGTTGTCCGCTGAAAATCTACCCACTCTTAATTCTACTTCGCTCAATTTGACTTTGAGGATAATATTCTCTTCAAATAGGCCCCGATTACAAAGGGAACGTTCCAGAAAAGAAACTTAATAGAAACTGCCGAAACGAATCTTCGGGAGCAGAGAGGCGATATTTCAATTTTTCTTTCCTTTTGCCTTCCTTGCTTCACTGAAACTCAAATATGAATTGCAATTCGAATCTTGATATAAAATTTATAGGTGAAATGCAATATCTCATCTACTGACACAGCATATAAAGTTGAATTACACTTTTTTTTTTGTAATTTGCGTCCTCCAACGTTAAGTCATATCGGACGATGAATGAAATGGGTGAAATGATGCTTAAATGAGTCCGGGATCCATGGAGCTTAAAGTTATCTGACATTCGTCTATCAGGATAAGGGAAAATCCCGGAAAATACCTTATCCAGGTAACTTACCCTGACCGAGATTCGAACTCGGGACCTCTTGAACGTGAGGCAGACACGCTACCATCTACGCTACCGAGGCGGGCATAACATACGCAATAAACGTTATAGTCATAAATATACGTTATGAGTAATATTTGCTTTAAATATTAAACTTCACATGTTTGTTTCAAATTATTACAAATTTCTTGTGTTAGACTTTGTCGGCGTCAAGTAATTATTGATTTGTACAAATGTAAAGCCATCTTCTGTATATGGCAGTAGCTGCTGGAAGTGACACTATTATCTTACTATCACTGTTTATAATACGAGCAGATTTGTGATCTATTTTCAATACATGTTGGTTGATAAAATATAGATTTTTATCCGGAATTAACTGCGTTTTCAAAAATGTTACGTAATTAAAGAATTCTATTACATCAAAAACACACCGACACCAATTTATTCAAAAGAAATCTATAGGTTATGTACGTTTCAATGATTTACTAAATTCAGGCACCGTACTCAAATTATATCATGTCTAATTTAACACGTACTAACCGATAATCATATTCGTCAATATGTTTGGCCTATATTTCCTGATACTTACGAGGGAAGTATCACTGTACTCACACCGCTACGCACCAGCAAAAGTCTGCAAAAATCTGTTGCGGAGTAGTACCACAACGCTTAAAAAACTGAAACCTGGAAAGTACTGCATGCGACCATTTGCAAGTAGCTGCTGGACATCCCTCGTCCGCACTGTACCGGGTGTAGGGGCAGCGTGCTCCTTACGTATGCCAAGTATAGACAGCTAATGGTTAAGAGTAAACAATCCCTCCTTTACTATGTGGTGTTGTTATGTCTCTATGTTCCTACGTATTCCGGACCCATTTTCGGGTACTTACTGCGCACACAGGCCCCACATAGAGTAGAGATGATGCCATCAAACTCTCAAACGCGTACAGGTGTGAGCATAGTGATAGTTCCCTCGTGAGTAACCCACTTTGAAAGAGAAATGCTTAAATCTAACCAATAGAAAGTATTACAAAAAGAATAGGTCATGTTGCAATGTAAAGATGTCCAAATGCTGTCCGTCATCTCATGATCCTTGATTGTAATAAAAAAATAAAAACAGAAAAATAAAAAAAAAAAATAGAATCTGTATGACTATTACCCTGGCGTCTAGGGTCTATACCAGGACATAATCCTCTTTAATTATTTCCTTTCATTTAAACTTTTTTGTGTTATACATTTATTAGTTTTACAGATAATTCTTACTACTAGCTAACTACTAACCTAACCTACGCTGCGGTTTCAAGCTTACATTACATATTAATAGGAAGACCCTATTCAGCAGTTATTATATTAGTTACATTTTTACTATCTAATTTTATGTTTTATGTTCACATTGTTCAATACTATTTGATTAGTAATTACTAAATAGCTGCTGAACCTATATATTCTAGTCTGATCTTCAAATCCAGAGTTCGTCGTGGTCGTCATCTGCTTCTGTTCTTTCGGCTGCTCTCCTTGCATTTACCCAGTAGTACCTCCTTCGATTAATTGATTCTGCAATGTCTATTATCTGTCGTACGGTTTGTTGTCGGTCCTCCACTTGTTCTTCTCTTCTCAGTTGGACATTCTGTGATCGTAGTCTTTCTGATCTTACATCCTGCCCTTCTCTGTCTACTTGTGCTCGGATACTGTTTCCGTTATCTAAGCCCTGGCGTTCCTGTAGCTCCTCCATTACCTTTGTAGATACCGTCCTCACCATCTCTTGTACTTTGTTGAAGTCCTGCTGGTTTCTTACGATGTTCCAAAGTACTTTACCCTGTAGCGCATCCCTATCTTGTAGAAATAAATTCCTATACTTTGTGTATTCGAATACAATGTGCCCTAGTGTCCCTCTTACTTGGCATTCTTCGCACATATCACTATTTCTTTCACCAATTTTGTTGCCTTTGATTGTAATAGAATAAACTAATCATTTAGAAAAAAATTGTGTTAATTTTAAAATAATAAACATTAATTCAAATAAGCTGATTAACTTAAGAGTGGACAACATTTTGAAAGATAGTAACAATTGTATTTTTGTGTAGAACTATAAATGGGAATATCCTCTTTAATTGGATGACTGTTTTATAATTCCAGGTAAAATGTTTAAGTTGTAAATACATTTTCAAACATGCTGCCTCTGTTGCTTTGTACTCTGCACTACTTCTTAGAAAAAAATTCTTAACACCTATACTCCTTAGGGTATAGAGGCATCGATAATTCTTTTAGTGGAAGATTGATTTCTAAAAACCTAGTACCACTTCTTAAAATGGCAGCAAGCATATATCCAAGCAGCGTGATATTTTCTATGTAAATACCTGTGCAGTCCCATAACTAACAAAGAACACACTAAAACTGTTGGGAAAATAACTTTATTTCTCCAAATAGTCACATGTTAGCTGGATACACCTTTCCAAGCTAAATCCGTTTTCTTTTTTCGCATGTTTATTTTTTCATCTAAATTTGGTGAATAGGATGAGTGAGGAAGCAATTCGAATTTAAACCGTTTATTTTGTTCATCCGGATGACGGATTGTAAATCGGAACACTATCTTGATAAAAGGATACTTTCTTTTTTGACAAATGCAGCTGTGTTTTCTTAAATTCATCACTCAAATGATAGAATAAATGCATATAATACTTGAAATATATTTTTCCCCCATTTTTAACATAATGCAAATTATTAAGAATAACTAAACACTATTGTAACACAACTTTACTAAACTTATCTTATTTAAAATCCTTGGGACCGGTTTCAAAGCAACATCTGCTTTATTTTCAACCTGTCAGTGCCAAGCTGAACAACCCTGAGCAACGAGGGTGTTTAGTTTTTCTTAATACTTAGTTTACTTCACTGTCAGCAGCTTCACTTTCTTACATAACTAACGGAAATTATCCGAGGTGCATCCAAAATCTCTCACATCACGAACCTGTCTGTAGATGGACCTGTCATTCATTCTTTTGGAGACAATTCTCCCTTTTCAGTCCACTGTTTTGAGTATTTCTTCGTCTCAGGTATGAAATGATGGAATCATTTTTCAATCATAGTTATGAATCAATGCAAAAGCTCACAACTGTTGTCACGAAACTGACAAAATCTTGATTAAAACTTTCTCACAGCACTAGTATGTTCACTGTAAGGAAATGCGACAACCATTATTATTGTCACGGCGACTCGCACAAAAGGTTCGGCGCAAAGACAATAACGGACGGATAGTGTATCACGGAGATAAACAGCTTGCCCAAGCAGATAAAACATAGCGCGGAGACAAAAGGCATGCCACTACAGATATAGTGAGGTAAATGTAATATTCTAGTAATATCTTGATTGACATACTCCGAGGATCTACTCCCATTAGTCCCGACCCCGTAGGACCTGAACCCGGGCCTCTTCTGTTATTTACCATAGGACAGCACCTATTTTATAAGCTGCCCCCCCCGCCTGCACACGGCAGACAGGACGGAAGTGGATACGCCACTTACGCGCCTTGATGAACCAGCTAACAAATAACCTTGGTAGGGCCGCCATTGTCTAGCTCACCAGCTACTAGCTCTGCAGGCTAGTTCCCGGGACTTATGAGGCAACCCTCTACCCCCTCCGGGCGGCCGGTAGCCTGGCCAGAGGTACCCAATTGCCCGTGGGTGACGGGAACACACTGCCCCCTCGAGTCCAACCCAATCCGAACAGCTTCCATTCGGGAGGGGCTCGTCATGTTCGGCCCGAGGTTCCTCTAGTAACGTCAGAGGTACCACGAGTGCTAAGGGTCCGCAGCGCCCGCACTTTGGCAGCTGAAAGGGACGGATCCCTTCCCCTACGGGGATCTTGATTGACAGAGAGCAGTCGATTTCTTGTTTGTTACAGAATATTCCAAAAATGTCTAGTTATATCAGTGATATCAGTGATATAAGAGGCGACACGCCAGCGGAGAGTCGTAAACAGAGCGGTAGTTGTAAACAATGTCATAACGAGAGTTGTAATTGAAGCTGGTGTGTGATGAAAGTGAGCGCTTTTGTCTGTGGTCAACGACCTTGTTAGATTGTAATTGTGTGTGTGACGTATTCTGCTACCGTAAGAATTGAACAGAGTGTATTTCTACGGAAATAAAGAAAATTTTGAATTTCTGCAACTTGGACTTTAAAAGTCACATTATTTTCACTTTCTCTTACTTTCTTTCGCTTTTTAGAATGGACACCTCATTTGGTCGACCACTACGATGTTCCTCTTGGCAGATTCTGTGCCCTTATTTGCGCTTTGTCACTCAATATTTTATTGTTGTAAATAAAGGTTGGCGCTATTATTGTTTAGACTCAGAGAGAGTATGAAGTTAACGTTAGAGAGTTGAAGGAAATTATTTATTTATTCACATTAACCCTATACAGGCTAAGGTACTGGATTGATAGAGTCGACATTAAAAATTCAATGCCACGGCCGGGATTTGAACCACGTATCTACTGGTTTCCGTCCAGTCGCTCTTATCCATTGAGCTACCATGGCCCGTTTGCCGTCATGACACTAAATTCTCTAATTGAATCATCCGGTAAACCACTAGGGGCTCTTGCATTCGAGATACACCGTTGTGGCGACTTACTATTCTAGGTACTTGAGTCCTAGGCTTCATCATTTAAATCTTATTATTTAAGTTAATTGATGGAAGTTAGTAATTTCTTCACAATAGCCCTATACAGGCTAAGGTATATGATTGATAGAGTCGACATGAACAATTCAATACGACTGGACCGAAACCAGTAGATCCGTGGTTCAAATCCCGGCCGTGGCATTGCATTTTCCATGAAGACTATCAATCTAACGTTAGAGGATTCTCAGAGAATCTCGTATTTTGCAGCTCATGGCTGAGCTGTAGTGTGGTTATGGAGTGCGGTAATGACCAGTAGTAGGGAGTGAGTTTGTGTCGTTATGTAGTTGAATTCCAACCTACTTGGTTAGAGCTATCAACCTAGGAACAGTAAGGATACTCTCACTTTCTTCTCGAGCAGCCAGCCAGGTCAAAAATGATTAGATATCGACGTTTCGGGAGTGAGCATCTCTCCATCATCAGGATATTTATAAAATCTTATAACCACAAATGAAATACTGAATACAACACAACTATAAACAAAGACAAAACACTATCAAAATTAGCATTACTGAACAACAGACTGTTTTCAGTAACTTAAATGCCAGGTCAGGGGATGGCATAAGTATGGAAAATTGTGTCAAAGATAGGAAACTACTTAACTTGATTATCAAGCTGTTTTGATCTTTGCTTCTTAATTCGATGGATTTCCATTTTTAAGGCCGCTTTCCAAGAGGAGCTGAACTGAAATCCAACATCACCATTAAGCATGCTCCTTTCAGAGGAAATCGCCAAAGCCTCCTTAATTCTCCGCTCTCAGTAACTGTTGCATTTTGCCAAGATGGCCGTCTCCCGAAAATTGGCTCTATGGTCGTTATCAAAACAATGCTCTGCCAGCCCAGGCTTCTCAGGTTGCATTAAACGAATGCTCCGTTCATGTTCGATTATTCTAGTAGCGATGGTCCTTCCGGTTTGTCCTATATATGGTGTTCTACATTCACAGGGAATGCGTTACACTCCAGGAACATGGAAGTTCAGTTTGTTGTATAATACAACAAGCGTCAGATGAGCCTACCGCTACAGCCTGCATCCCATTTACTGGCAACCTATCTGGCAGAATCAGCAGAATTCTCGCCAAATACAACGTCATGACCATCCACAAGCCACCTCCAAAGATTAAACGACTAATGAGACCAGTGAAAGACAAACTGGACTTCCAAGTACCGGGAGTGTACCGCATTCCCTGAGAATGTGGAACACCATATATAGGACATATCGGAAGGGCCATCGCTACTAGAATAATCTAACATGGACAGAGCATTCATTTAATGCAACCTGAGAAGTCTGGGCTGGCAGAACATTGTTTTGATAACGACCATAGAGCCAATTTTCGGGAGACCACAATCTTGGCAAAATGCAACAGTTACTGAGAGCGGAGACTTAAGGAGGCTTGAGCAATTTCCCCTTACATTGAGAGTGTTTATTATTTATGACTGTCAAAGAAATACTAAACAACCCATGCTGTCAAAATCCAAACTTAAGCTTTGTACGTTGTTTACTTTCTGCACTGTCTTTTTCTTTTCAAACGAAACAGCCATCTATATGTCAGGCCACATACTTCTGGAACTAGCCTCGTATATATACTAAATAAAATGTTGATAGAATGAAAATACTTCATTTTTATTAATGTAGGTACTTTGGTGTATATAAATTGTTACTTTATATTTTAAGATATTAAATGCAAGTACATTTTAAGAGGAACGTGTGTAATTGAGTAGAAATTAATATTTGCTAATAAATTACATTATAAAAAGTAAATAATGGACTAAGATGGCATGCATGTATATCCCATAAAACAGATAAATAACCTGCAAGACAATGGAGCATTAAGTTTATCACTGGTGGGTTAGAATCTCTCTTTAGAAAGGTAAAGTACATAAAATAAAACCCAAATCTCCCTACACTCACGTACTTTTTCTACTGACTCTGTACAAAATATCATAAACGTCTATTCTTCTATCTAGTTCATCTTAATCGAGATATACTTTTGTAAAACATTTTTATTGCATACTTCCTTATAGGTACATTGTCAATTGGAGAACACATACACTTGAGCGATACCGAGTGGGTTAGCTCAGACGGTTTCGTCTGTGGCCTGCATTCGGGAGATCCATGTTCGATTACCATGACCGGGTGTCTCGGCGATGCATGGCGGGATGATATACTGCTGGTATACAATTCCTCCTCTGGTCTTCGGGCCAGCGTCGTGGACCGTTTGAAGACCATAATAGTGTGGGATACCGGCCGTAAGTTTGTTTGTTTGTTTGTTTGTTTGTGTGTAATTTGAAGTCCTCCAACGTTGTCATATCGGACGGTGAATGAAATGGGTGAAATGATGCTCAAATGTGTCCAGGGTCCATGGAGCTTAGAGTTACCCGACATTCATCTGTAGGGATAATGGAAAACCCCGGAAAAACCTTATCCAGGTAACTCACCCTGACCGAGATTCGAACTCGGGACCTCTTGAACGTGAGGCAGACATGCTACCATCTACGCTACCGAGACGGGCCGGCCGTAAGTACCTGCTGCGACTTTTCCAACTGGTCATTTATAGGGACACTGCCCTGTGCACTGTCCTGACTACTTGGGACGGCCACTCTGTCTCCTCTCGCCTCATCCTTCCTCCTGGTGATGCTCCTCTTGGGGGCACAGGTAAAATAGAGCAAGTTTGTACCTCCGTGTCGAATCCTCTCCGTAGCGTTGTCCCGTCCGGTCTAGTTTACTTGAGCGATAGTCAAATACTTTAAGAGCTTGTCACTCTGTGATATCCTTCAAATCCGTTCTATGTGCATGGCCAGAGAAGAAAGCGATAAACGACTTCTCAATTTCAGAATAATATAAGAATTTAAAATTCCAACGAACAGAAGACTATATCTCAGAATATATGCGCTTCCTCGAATAACTTGTTTGTATGGCAAAAGAAAAGAATCAGACTAATTTTAGGACTAAGCCCACAGCATATATGCAACCCTATTGTGTGTTTCAAATGGCAAGGTGTTTGTATTTGAGCGCTACTAGGTGAGCAGCAAATCGGAGTCCTGTGGTGTTGTTGTATTGCATTCCCGCTAAGTGGTTTGTGAGGAGCGCCATCCTAATCAATCTGTATGAAATACTATTCGCGCTAAGACAAAAATTCATATTTTGTCAAAACTGATCCGTGTGGAAGGTAGAGAGTAATGTATCTAACATAACCATGAAAACCCCATATTTTTAGCTCAAATAGTTTTTCTAATACACATAAACAAAGCACTCTTGCCTTTATTATAAAAATAAATCGCGACGTAAGCACTGTGTGAATATCATTATTGGTTGGCATGTATTCCTGTACGTATATTTGTAATTACTCAGAACTAAAATGTACATTTTTGACATGATGTGATAAAAGAATTGCTTTGAATAATCCAATTCGAGCGAGAGGAAACAATAAATTTCCTGCTGCCTTGGCAGAACGTATCTGGTTACATTATATTTTTGTTTATGAATGGTTCGCAATCTCCATTTACTTTAGAGAGTTCAAAATGGTTGGTGCGTATGTATGTAGATACACTTTTAATTACTCAGAATTGAAATTTAAACTACTGCCATGACGGATAAAAGAATTACTGTGAAAAGTCAAGGTGTTAAATTCGAGAAATAGCAAACACTTTATTTCCTGTTATCCTTTGGAATGCTGTATGCTTTTGTTTATGAATGAATGCTGGATAAGAAGTGTCTATTTACTCTGGACAGTTCAAACCAATATCATTCAGTTGTTCTTTATACAACAGTAGAGTAAGAGTTAAATAGGGCAATGGCTTCTTGCGGTGAATTTAGTGGCGAGTCAAAAAGGCAGGTATTGCGAAGTCAGGCTCGAAGTATTATTTTTAAGGTGTACACGTTCTTCAAAAATTTTTTCGGAGACAGAAACTGAAAATGGGTTATTGCAAAGACTACTTACATTTAAAAGTACGAAAAATGTGTTGGATCAACTTGCAATTGAAACGGGACACGAGGTAATGCGCCTCCCACCTTACCACTGCCAAAATAATCCAATTGGGTTGGTGTGGGCTCAAATAAATAGGGGGATTGCAAACACAAATAATACTTTTAAACTGACGGACGTTAAACGACTTGTTCACGAAGAAATTGACAAGGTAACGCAACAGGACTGGGAAAACGGCGTGAGACATGCAGAAAACCTTGAGAAAGACGATTTTAAGAAAGAAATTGCACGTGGCATGATTTTGGAACCTATAATCATACATTTTCAAGACTCGAACGATGAAGACAGTGACAATGACGAATTGTTTCTTAACAGAAGTGACATTGAAAGTCATATGGATGAGCCACTGGTAGTTCCATTGGAATGGAAAAACAGGTAATTTATAAACCACCAGTATAGTTATAGTATTTTAAAACATACATAATTTTCGAAAGTGCTTTTTTCCAATTTTGTTTGTGGCAACCACATCATTGTAAATGTTTTTAAAATATAATTTACTTGCCCTTACGTCTAGCACCAAGCAGACCTGTACGTTGTATGAGTGTGCGAGAGAGAGGGAAATATAAAAGTAGTGGAGTAACAGGCTGGTAACGCGGAGTGTGATACGGCATCTGATTAGCTGGACTCCAGAACCCTTCCCATTTGAAACACATAATAGCTTTATAGATCTGAATTAAATGACATTTACCCTCAAAATGTGTGTGTGTGTGTGTGTGTGTGTGTGTGTGTGTGTGTGTGTGTGTGTGTGTGTGTGTTGTGTCAATATTATGCATGTCAAAGAAAATCAAAACTTATTTGTTAATCGCTGCTTTGTACATTGTCATAATACCAGAGGCAAACATGATTTGGATTCACCTCACAATCGACCTAGCAAGTCCATAAATAGCTACTGCTATCATAACTAAAATTATTCAACAATGTACCCTTGGAGGTAAACAAACTACCGCAAAGCAGATAAGTAAACAGGTTAAAACACTGGTTGAAACAAAAAACATTTTATACTGTACAAGAATACCTAGATCTTAACATTCATACCTCTGAATTTAGGTCAATATATTGTAAAGGTAACAGTAAATATATTATCAATATCATTATTAATGTACCCTAATACGTAAGTAGGTATGTTTTTGATAATCTATTCTGTAGTTGTTAACTTTTGTGACTAGTTAGAGTAGCAGAAAGGTAAATATGTACAACAACTTGTTTGGATTGTGCTAAGCAAACACATATATAAATTTTGTAAATACTTCGTTTCTTCTGATGAAACATATTGCCTCTTGTAAGCTAAATGGTGAGTCAAGATTATGATTATGAAATGCGTAACTCTACAAAAAGCTGACACAAATTTTTATCCGTAGTAACATTTTGTCTGTCTCTAGGGTTGTACAAAGGTCATTCAGTACCAGAAAATTCAATATATATATATTTATATATATATATTATTTGTCGTGAAAATTACAAGTGATAATTTCTTCATAATCTCAGAGTCATTTTTGAGTAAATCAAAAGTTTTGAAAAGGTTGTAATAAAAGGTGTAGTTTGAGACGGGACATAAATGTTACACTATATTGTATACGACAGGGTGTTGTAAAGTTTTAATTACCACCCTTTTAAAAATGTGATAGAGAGTTTGAGTTGATATGTGCTTGTTATTTATTCTCTACGTATTCACTATCTAGATTTACACATTTTTTCCCAGCGTTTCTTGACCTTCCGAATACCTTGATGGTAGAAGTCCGCATAATTAGCTTTTAACCGCTATTCCACTTCATTAATGACGTCATTTGTTATCAAATCGACGACTACACAACGGATTATTCATTTCCGGGAACAAGAACGAGATCAGGCGAATATAGCGGATGTTTTAAGGTCTCAAAGCCACATTCCCCTGCTTTGTGAATTGTAACTTGAGATGAATGAGCTGGAGCATTGTCAACCAGAAGACGAACATCTCTGAGGAGCATACCGCGTCGTTTCTTAATCAGAGCTGCTCGTAACTTGCCCAGAAGATTGCAGTAGTATTTGCCGGTGATGGTTTGACCCTTGGCAAGATAATCTGTAACGATGACTCCACGACAGTCCAAGAAAACTGAAAGCATGTCCTTCTCAGTTGACTATTGCACCTTTGCCATTTTGGGAAGGGGGAGGGATCGCCATGTTTCCATTCCATGCTCATGGTTTTTGTCTCTGGATAATACTGATAGATTCAGGATTAATCCATGGTTACCAGACGATCAGAAAATTCATCTTTATCCTGTTCTAACAGCATCAAAATCGGTCTTGAAAGGTCACGCCGTGTTTGCTTTTGGAAAGAGGTTAGCGAACGTGGAACCCACCGTGCAGATACCTTAGACATGTGCACTTCGTCATGAATAGTTTTCCACACACTGCCATAACTAAGATATGTCTCATTCAAGATTATTTGGATGGTTGTGGATGGTTGCTCGTTTGTCCTCAAGTATTAAACACTCCACTTTCTTCACTGTGACAGCATTATCTGTCATTGATGTTCTACCCGCTCTTGGCTCATCTGTCAGAGACATGTGACCAGTTTGAGAATACCTTCTCCACCTTACAATAGTGTCATACGATAAGCAATTATTTCTATAAAGAGCTGTCATCTCATTATGGATCTCTCAGGCAGTTTTGCCCTTCAAATGCAGGAACTTGATCACACTACGAGCCTCAATTTTCTCCATGTTATACCTCAGTCACTTCTAGCACTCAATGTAAAAAACAAGAAGACTCAAATCACTGAAACTACTAACATTATGTCCAGAGAGATCAATGATGACACTGAAAAATTTTCATCACTCTGGCATAAAAACTAATTCTGTGATCGTTAAACATTTACGACACCCCT
This sequence comes from Mantis religiosa, assembly GCA_030765055.1. Taxonomy (NCBI): domain Eukaryota; kingdom Metazoa; phylum Arthropoda; class Insecta; order Mantodea; family Mantidae; genus Mantis; species Mantis religiosa. The sequence goes on from CM060950.1 coordinate 408,109,344, forward strand.
TCGTATGTGTATATTATATATAAATATAAAATATCGCTCTGCTGCATTTTTAAATTATTGTAAGACATTGAAGTTTGTTATTTAGCTCGCTTTCTTCTCTCTCTCTCTCTCTCTCTCTCTCTCTCTCTCTCTCGTTTGTTGCTTACAGACAGACGTAATATTGCATTGCCTGTACATGATTGAGGAACTCTCAAAACGTTTACTTCAGGTTGTCTTGATATCGATATTTGGGTGTAAAAGTAATGTCAAAGAAAGTTTATATTGAAAGCAGTGTTGAAAATTTGCACTAGCTTTCAACTCACAGATCTCGGACTTGCTTCCGGCTAGGGTGCGTAATACTTTCATCGGTTAGTGTAATTAATTCCCTGCTCAGCACGGAGTTTAGAAGTTTCAATGTGTGTTTCATAGTAGTAAAGAATAAAATCAAAGACAATCTCACAGCCAACGAGTTACTGCTAAGAAGACAGTAGACGTTAAGGAGCTGTACAAACACGGCCTGCTTGTCTGTCTCAAGATGGAACGACTGATCTACCTCCTCGCCAGGAGCGCGGTCCCACGGCACCTCTCATACAAATAACTGGAGGGTAGAGCTAGAGAGAGGGAGTAATACGACAGGCTGCGATAGAGGGTGGTTAAGAGGAAAGGAGAGAGGAATCCTTGTATATAACGCAATAACGCCAGCAGGAGTTGTAAGCTCAGCTGGTTATTAAAAACCCTTTTATTTTTCTACTGGGTAGATAGAGGTAGTACTGCATTCCACCCAAAATTTGGTAACGAGATCTCAACGGATGCAGCAGTTTTTTTGACATAAAATAGGCATATATACTTCATTTTAATCGAGCTAAACCTGTGCAGAAATAGTTTCATTGTATAAAATATGGAAGAAATTACAAGAGGAACAGAGGAAACAGAATCTTTGGCTTACTCTCCAGGATCAGTAACCTATCAAGGACCAAGCAAAATTTGCATCGTACCGTGCCTAGGATGAGTAATCAGCACAATTCTGGAATCAAATTATCCACTTGGCTAGCAACGGAGGCAATACGCAAAAAAGTTTTCAATCAGGTTGGTCGGCACTGGGAGTTTGAAACCGGGACCTCTTATATGCAAGTGCAGCAACACGTCGCTCGGTAGAACTGGTCGTCGGTAATAGCGAGTATTTATATGCTGACCTTAAAGTTTTATATTCTATTTCATCTCTAAACAAGTGCAAAGTATTGAAAAAGTGCCCCTAATCGAAACGGAAAAGCCTGATTCCTCCAACCCACACACAAGTAATTTTAAATAAATTGTGTCGTTTTTGTGTAATATATGTTATTAATTGATGTTGGTTTAATACCTGTTATATATAAAATAAACGGAGCTATTTTCCCTTGAAGCAGGCTTCACCGGCTACTCCCACAAAATTCAACATGCACTACATTTTCATGCACCTAAACATAAGTTAAATAATCAAATGACAATTTTTTGAAAGGCAATAAAAATATCAAACTAGTTGCATATAAAAGTGGCTGGGAGTGGTGAAAGATGTTTTTTTAAATATTCTTGTCGTATCTGTGTACACCAAAAGACTTAAATGCCAACACAGAGGGGAAGATCTTTAAGAGCGGAGTACTCATATTCCACCAGGAACTTCCTTTCCTAAGGTTTTCTTGCAGGGTTTCCCTCATCATTTTAAGTGTTAAATACTAGAGAAGTATCACAAGAGTTAGTCCTGAACATTTTTTACATAAAAATTTTCTTTCGCAATTATTATTCCAATACATGTATCTTCAGTGTTCATCGTCTCTGATGGAGTCTAGTTTTAGAATTGCTACGCAGGGTATTCGGCACTCAAACCTTTGGCTTATTGTACCTTAGCCCTAAATGGGGCATCCCCTGGAGGCAGGATGAGGTGAGAGGAGACAGAGGGCGACCGACCCAAGGAGTCGCGACAGCACAGAGACACCCACAACAATTCTATCCTGAAAGAGACCACCAGATGAAAGATGATGTCAAATGACAATAGAGATTAAATGGAGGGACAGGGGATGTAATTAACCTACCCATCATTCGCCTGGTGACCAGGGAAAATACCGAAAGCAACCCATGGGTAAGGTAGGCTGGCCACAGGAATCGAATCCGGAGCTCCCGAATGCGGGCCACAGATGAAACCGCCTGGGCCAACCCGCTCGGTTTACCCTACTTACTGCACCTTATTTATAAAAACTAATCTTACAAGTATTTCTACCTTATGTTAATAAAGGTAAAAATGCAGAAATTTTCTAACTGCCTATTTTCTTTCAGACAAAATGGAAATAGGGGAATGCAGTTGACTTGGACGTTGCGACAAACCCGCATACCAGTGTTAAATTGGAGCTATGAGTTCCCTTATCCTCAGGTGAATGGTTGTACGAAATGGATTTTGGTGGCTGTTGGCTACTCAGTCGTATTAGTAACACTTTGTTTCTGAATTATTTGGTTTAATTCCTACTAAGTTTGCTTGGATCGGTGACTACCTGTTAGTAAAATTTCCTAACATAAATTCAATTTTACTTGAAACCCTGGATTACTTGTTTAAACTTACTTCCGCGCGGTTTCTATTTCTTCTTTATACGGTGACTACTTTGCTCTAATAAACTTCTAATGCTGCTTCCACTTACGCTGGTTGCGCTATTCTTATCTTCCCTAGATTTCAAACTTATAATTCTTTGCTTCTCTTGGCCACTCCGTTTGGCTCAGTGGTTAGACCGCTTGGCCCGGGTGGCCCGGGTTTGATCCCAGGCAACCGCAAAGTGAGATTTGTGGTGGACAACACGGCGCTGGGGCGGGTTTTCTCCGGGATCTCCGGTTTCCCCCGCCATCTCATTCCACCGGTGCTCCATCTTCATTTCATGTATCATCAGTGTCATTGCCTGCGGGCGTTAAACACTACACACACACACATTTGCTTCTCTTCTTAGTGCGCATGAGCACGTCCTTCCTGTCGTAGTATCACCCTTTAAGTACGTTTTTTTTACTTCACGATTCAGTTCGAACCTTATTCTGACCCCATCTCTCACTTTATGACATGACCAAACTAGCTCACCCTTCTCAAATGTTACATTATTATTCGTTTCTCATTTATTTCGAATTTTCGCATTGGTTTGCAAAACACATCTAACTCATTGACGTTCAGCCCACCCTGAGTTGGGGAACCCCTACCCTGAGTTTTTTGTAAGGGTATACATCGTTATCAAATCAGAGAAGTAAATCCCTTTAGGTTCATTCTCAGACATTGAACTTTTCCTACCACAAAGAAGGTAACGGCCCTTCCTTCCTGTCTCTCCGACATGTACAGATTTTTACAAGAATATTTTCTCTTTCTTGCCTGGATGCTAGTATATATTTTATATTAAATTACAATTTTCCCTTCTTATTCTTTAAGTAAACCGCTATTTTAATCATTACTCTATCTTTTCTAATTTCATATTATTATAACAAGATTTTTATATTAGTTTAGTAAAGCATTTTTATTAATTTATCTTTTTTTAATTATCTTATTTCGATTAATTTGCCGCCTCCTAATCGCTGCCTCATACTGCGGTTACAACGTTAGTCAAATCTTTTAATGGAGGGACGCTGTGTGATGGCTATGAAATTCCACAGAAAACGAAAAACAACTTCAATTTGCGAAAAATAATTAAAAATTTTAAATATAGACGAATAACAAAGAATATGTCGGAAATAGAACCACAGAAAATATATACTGGATAAAATTAGTGTTTTAAGGGATCTCCATTTTCGTGTATTAAGATTTTGTCTACTTCTTTACTGTTTATCACATACCTTATGCAAATGGCTTTCAGAATGTAGAGAACTTCACAGGCTACTCCCATCACTTCCAATCGTACATTTAGTTTATCATACAAATACATTTATGGTAATGTAATGACATTTTAAGAGTCATTTCGTAAAAATTAAAATTTTAGGAAAATATTCCCTGTAAAATGTACTTTGGGACGGAGTGGTTTGTCCATTTACGTTGAATAAAATACCGAAGTTTACATCTAAATACATTTTCCTTTTGACTTACTTTGTTCACATGCACAAACCTTTTGACAGAAATGCATTTGTTGCTTCTCGGAATACTTGCATCTAATGACACCTTAGTAGATATAGCATTTTAAGTAGAATACATCTTTTTCTGTATTTACTTTAAGCAGATAACTGGTAGACCGAGCAGGATTACTCGATCGGTTTCGTTTGTGGCCCGCATTTGGGAGACCCAGGTTCGATTCCCGTGGCCGATCTACCTGACTCATGTTTTTTTTTTGTCGTCAGGCGAATGCTACGTAGGTTAATTAGATCTCCCGAATTTCATGTTCCTCAATTTCTTCTCCATTATCATTTCACATCTGGTGGTGTATCTTTCAGAGTAGGAAGTATCAGCGGGTGTCTCGGCGCTGCATGGAAGGATGATATGCTCCTGATAAACACTTCCTCCTCCGGTAGCACTGACTCCGAGCCGGCCTAGTGGGGCCGTTTCCGGGCTGCAGTCAGTTGAGGTGCTGGTTGTGCTGGCCTGCCTGGGAGTTTCCAACCAGTCAATGGTAGGGACCCTGACTTCTCCATTGTCGTGACTCCTTGAGACGGCTACTCTCTGTTTTCTCTCACCCCAACCTTCCTCCCAGAAATACCCAACTTGGAGCTACAGGTAAAATACTGTCCTTCACAGGAGAGATAGTCTCTGAGGCCTGAGACGCAGGGGGGTTGGCGAAGGTTCCCACACCCTCCCTGGATAGGTTTATGACACTCCATGTCAGTACAGTTACAGACCATTCAAAAACATTCTGACGGCTTCTATTTTCGTGAACGAATCTTCTCGGTTTTGGCGTACAAAGTGAATAGCGCGCATGTTTTTTAACGGTTCTACTCCTTGTGTAGCATGCGTTCTCTGTCACACACATTCTCTGTCCTTGTCCCACTGTGTAAGAGAGCACATTCCTTTCAGGGACCTTCTTTGCGTTGCTGGACAGTAGTTTTAGATTGGTTGCAGTGCCGAGTCCCTTCCGTACTGTAATCCAATTCCAAGTACGTAATAGAGAAAGTGTGTGTCTGCGTGAGAGAGAGAGAGAGAGAGAGAGAGAGAGAGAGAGAGAGAGAGAGAGAGAGAGAGAGAGAGAGAGAGAGAGAGAGAGAGAGAGAGAGAGAGAGAGAGAGAGAGAGAGAGTGACAGAAAGGGAGGGAGAACAGGAAAAGCATCAGCTTACATATCCAATTTGCTTTTTACTTCAGCCTTTTTTGCGTTGGATGTGCTATTATACTAATTTTGGGGCTCGAAACATGTTCCCAGGTGGAATATTCACGCCAGTTTTTGGGTGGAATGTAATAAGTTATCTTCGTCATAGTTGATAGGGGAAAGTTAAAATAGACTACTCGAAGGTGTAAATTGTGTGTACCTATTTAATAAACATAGATATTCTACGAGTTCAAATGATGATGATGACTGATGATGATGATCATGATGATGAATTTTTTTTTAATTTCACGTCCTCCAACGTTAAGTCATATCGGACGGTGAATGAAATGAATGAAATGGCACTCAAATGTGTCCAGGTTCCATGGAGCTTAGAGCTACCCGACATTCGTCTGCAAGGATAAGGGAAAACCCCGGAAGAAACCTTATCCAGGTAACTCACCCTGACCGAGATTCGAACTCGGGACCTCTTGAACGTGAGGCAGACATGCTACCATCTATGCTACCGAGGCGGGCAATGATGAGGATGAAGATGATGATGATGATGATGATGATGATGATGATGATGATGATGATGATGATGATGATGATGATATGCAGGAATGCTGATAGCGAACTCACACAGAGTTAGACCCAGTTATCTACTGGTGTGTAATTATAAGTAAAACCGTAGTTTTTCGTTGTTTATTTTTTCTTGTTTCTTTTATTATGTTTTTAGTTGCCTTAAATTCTCTTTCCTGGACTCAGCGCTGGTAACCTAGCGTACCTTATGGTTCTCCCTACTTTACTGCACATTTTTTGTCATGAATATATTAAATCCTCTAACGTTTGACACATTTATTATTTGCAGTCATGGGATATAGTGCCCGGGATTTCTGTAATGTGTCACGTGTGTTCGTTTTTCGGCGTACGGTTGGGAATATTTTCCCTAATAGTTTGCCTGTTTGTCAGCTATGCTGCCCCTGCTATTCACGTCAACCGGCGCTGTCTAGAGGGTACTCCTGCTATTTCTAAAATTACAGCATTCTTGTGGTGCCCTATGCTGACATGCGCTTTGCGCTGTTTTAATACCGCTTTATTTTCTGCATCCTTGGTATTTAGTACTTGCAACTCACTTTGACTTTCACATTTCCGAAGGGTTTCTTCTTCCCATATCAGATAGGAATTTAGTATAGCTAATAATAATTCTGCTTTAATTGTAAATCTTGAGTCTCTCAGCAGATGATGTCCTCGTAACTCATCCGCTTTATTGTATGTTAGAGAAAAATTACTACACAATAATCTGCATTAAGGTCAATTCCATAAGCCCACTTATTTGTGTTAATTATTATCGACTGACAATAATGTGGTAGCATATCTACTAAATATAGTTTTTGCTGCGATTCATTTTGAATGCATCCATTCCCGTCTTTATGATACTCCGTTACTGTGAAACGCTGACCTAATGTTTACCATTTTCATGCTACCTGGGTCTTTACTTCCTATTTTGCTTTTTAATGTCTACATAACTCATGTGGTAATTAAGTGCGAGCTCCACATTGAATCGTTAAAGCCTGCAATCAAACTCACACAATCCATTCCCATATTATCACTAACATTGCATCAAATATTACTATTATTTCAAATAAATTTGCGACAAATAGAAAGACTGAGTTGAACTATCAGGAACGGATCAATAAAGAAAGCAAGAAGAAATACAGATAACCGGATTGTAAATAAATGAGGATAAAGATTGAGGAAAACTATGAAATACAGAAACTAGGTGAATACAGAGAGGAATTATGAGGGTGAGCTGAAAAGTCCCGGGCCTCACATCGAGATGGCGTCATTGGGCCTGTTTGACTGATAGCATCATATAGTTTAACTCTGTACTACTTGTATCCACAGTTACAGTCACTGGTTTGTTTAGTTTTTGATTGACAGAATTTTAAACAAGACAAGTGTAGACGTTTCACGAAAATGGAGGATTTGGTAAAACGAACAATGACCAAATACTTCCATTTGAAAGGCTTAGCGCCTGAAGAAATGAAGGAGGAAATAGACAGTGTATTAAAAAGCTCTGCTCCTTCTTATACAATAATTAAAAGCTGCGTTGCAGAGTTTAAAATGGGACGTACGAGCACTACCGACGAGCATTGCTCTGGACGCGCTGTGGAAGTCACAACTGCAGAGATCATTGAAAAAATGCATAGTTTATTACTGAAAGACTGCAGGTTATAGTTGTTAAGAGATAGCAGAGGCTGTTAACATATCAAAATAACGTGTAGCTAGTATTTTAAGTAATGTTTTGGACTTCACAAGGTCTGTGCAAGATGGGTGCCGCGTTTGTTGACACCTGATCAAAATTTACAAAAATAAACTCTTTCTGCTAAGCATTTGGAGCTTTACCTTAAAATCACAGTGAATTTTTGAGACGGATTATTACCATGAATGAAATTTGGATACATCAGCACACTCCAGAAAGTAAATCACGGGTAAAACAGTGGACTGCGCCAGATGAACCAACTCCAAAAAAAATTAAACTTTGAGAAGTTATGGCAAGCGTTTTCAGGGATGAACAAGGAATTATTTTTTATTGATTACTTAGAAAAGGGTAAAAGTATCACTGTCGACTACTACGCAAGATTACTGCAACGTTTGAGTGATGAGTTGAAAAGAAAAAGGTTTCATTTGGCAACAAAACAACCTTATTTCATCACGACAATGCTCCGGCCCATCTTTCAGTATTTGCAATGGGAAAAAATGTGAGAATTAAAGTTTGAATATCTTGAACATCCATCCTATTCGCCAGATCTAGCACACAGTGATTGCCACCAGTTCTCGAACCACCAAAAATTTCTTGCAGAATGAAAATTTCACGTCAACGAGCAGCTCATTGATGTGGTTAACGTCTATTTTGAGAATCATGATAAATCGCACTACAGATATAGTTCAATTAAATTACTACACTGACATGACAAATGTATTAGCCTTTCTGGTGATTATGTTGAGAATAATGAAAGAATTCCTATATTTCCTTTAAGTGTAGCATAGGGTCTTCTGAGCCGCGCAACCTCGAAGCCCGTAGGCAACGATTTGAGGATCAGAGAGATTCTGGGATGAGTGATCAGCCCATCGCCGGAAGAGGTTGAAGCAAATAGTGGGTGGCGCAGGGTAAAGCAATGAGATCTCTCCCAGAGTATACGTGAGTATGTATGAGAAGAATGGTTTTAATGACACTGTAATGCCTGTTTCAAACTGGTTTAATGACTGCTTTTTTTATCATAACACCAAACTCGAAGTTGCCGACCAAGGGTTACCAATATCACTGTTTAGAGTTACTGTATGTGAAATGCTTATTACTCGATAAAACTTAATTCGTTAAGCATATATGAACTGACAAATATCTTCTCTCCTTACTTCTGGACTGACCTCGACCAAGACAGAGGCGATTACTTTCTTAATCGGCTCCAAGCCACTGACTGTCTCTCCTCACACTATCCACAGCTGTGCGTGGGTGTGTAACTTTCACTTCTGGAAGCCCTCTTTTCACACAAAGATTACCTTTGTGACTATTTTGTCCATTAAGATTATGAGTCTCGCTCATGCCATTATTAAGGGCCCGAAGAATATCCTTTTCAAACAAAGTCAAGTGCTATTCATTCAGGATTCTTACTAAGAAAACCCTTTTTCTCCTGTGACTTTTGTTAAACAACTCAACCAACTGCACCTGTTCGTGTCGTAACAAATATACAATACTCTTTTGAAATCCATTACGATTCTTTACTCATTGCAATTCTTAATATCGGCATCAAGGTTATATTGAGAAATTAAGAAACAAATATTAAACGATTTTTATTGTGAGGCCCGGGACTTATCAGCCGACCCTCATACGACTGAAAGAAGAAAAATGAAGATAATAGCAGGTATAGAAATAGAAGAAGCTATTACTTCATATCTATCGTACAATTTAGGCACTACAAAAAAGAAAAATATGAAAAAGAGAAAAAAGTTGTAGGGGAGGAAAGCGAAAAGAGGAAAATAAAAAATGTTCTGAGTTGAACGGAAAAACATTAAGGACTAGTGGAGAAATGCAGAGTAATCTTCATCCGAAGCCAGGATGAAGTCAAATGTGTGAAAAGTAATTAAGCTTTAAATTTATGTCAAATTATTCTACGAGTAATTTTGTATTTGGAATATTCGTTGTGTAATAATAATGAGGTAACTGTCAATTTAATAACACTTGGCTTTTGAATGGTTTGACTTTACACAAGAGAATTGAAAACATATTGATTATGTAAACAGTGAAGTTAAAATGCACATATGAAAGTACAAATATTAAAATTTTGTAGGATAAACATTGACCTAATTTGTAACACTAAGTATTTGAATATATTAATTATAAATTTTGAACGTTTAAAATACAGGAATTTTACTGGCTGTAGTTGTAGAATGCAGACTGTATTTACTCGAAGCCAACAGTTTAGTTAATTTAATGTTGGACCAAATTTAGATTTGTTATAAATGAATGACATTTTTGGAATTAAATTAGGCTGGGAACTATGTCCTTGCATAGGAATCTAGGAGTTAAGATAAAGTTGTCAAGACTTACAGTAGTTTTTAGTAATTAACTTTATTTTGAGTTAAGGTTATTTATGACTGAAATTTTAAAATCCTAAATTAAGTTAGCTAACTTTTTGAGATTTATACCATAGATGCAACAAAATTAAAGCATGATACAGTCCAAATTTTATCAATTTCACTTTGATAACTTGTAAAATTATAGTTAAATTTATTTACTTATTTTTTGTTACGTTACCAACAAGGTCCCTTGCGACCAAATAATTTAAATATTGGTCTAATATTTTAACAACAGGCTCCCAGTGCATTCACTTTTAAAAATTACCCTAGCTTACTCTATGTTTCAATAAAGTTGGGCTCCGGAAAATTTTAAAGCTATGGATATGGCTTTTTTGCCCAAAAATGTCTGTGTTTTTGTTGTGTTTTGAAGTAAAGAAGTAGAAGTGTGCTTAAATGGATCTCACAATAACACCAGAGCAATTTACTCTGTTTCTGTGAATGTTTTTACCAAGTTTTATTAGTCTGATACGAAAACTCCGACGGAAGGAGCATTTTAACTGAAGGAAAGTACTGAAAATTTCAATATCAAGAAAACAAGGATAAAGAATTAGAATCCATATCTAACACTAGCTTCCACATAACCTTCAAACCCGATTACAGCAATTAAATTTGGCATTCGGATGTTATCTAAGCATTCTTCGGAATCAGGAATGCTTACACTATTTTATAGACTAAACATAGGAAAATGCGACTTTTTGAAAATGTTCATGAAATCACAGCCATCCTTAAGCCTACTTCATATTCACTATTATGGAAAAAATAGAATCCAATGTACTTGCCTTTAGTGCAATGGAGGATATTCAACTTTTTCTATTATTCTCATAATAACGCTTCCTCATTCACCAATAAATACTTTTTCGTACCTCTCTCGCAATGGAGGGTAAATATTGTTGTAAAATATTTTGAAGATCAAAACAGTAAAATATGTTTATATCCTTACCTGGTACCGTTTTAAGGTGTAACTTAGTAACCTAATTCATATTCGATAAGACTTCACTTAATTCATACTGTGGTCTCGTGAAACTGAATTAGATACACTTTTCAGATTATAAAAAACCTGAAAGTTATTTTTGAGCTACAAGACACACTTGAAGGTTACAAAAATTGCTCAAAGTGGCTTCTTCCTTTTTCATTCCTTTATATTACGTAATCTGTTACAAATTCCGCAAAGTTTCGTGTTTGGTCACATCCAGTGTGGATAAGCTGTCTCGGTGTCAATATCTGATATACAAGTCGCCTAAACAAGAGACTGTCTCCAGATGATGAAATCCATTGGATCATGTAAGGAATTTCAGCAGGCCGTGCAATGAGTCCCCCTCAACCACCCTATCTACGCGGAAATTATGTTACATGCGATAAAAATTATTTGGTGCAAAAGCAGCATTCCTTGGACGACGTCAAGGGGCACATTATCAAATAAACGATGCTATGCATTCCTAAGAAACTGTAGATATATCTGTGTATTCAAGTGCCGAAGTAGTAAATAGGGAGTAATACAGTGTTTCCACACCAAACGATTAAAGAGAACCTCTTGCGGCAAACCCGCATACCATTGTTAAACTGATTGGGTTCTAATTGGAGCTATGAGTTATCTTATCCTCAGGTGAATGGTTGTAGGAAATGGATTTTGGTTGTTGTTGGATCCTCAGTCATATTAATAACACTTTGTTGCAGAATTATTTAGTTTAATTCCTACAAAGTTTGCTTATCGACTTGGATCGGTGACCACCTGTTAGTAAATTTCCTAACATAAATTCAATTTTACTTGAAACCCTGGATTACTTGTTTATAGTTACTTTCGCGCGGTTTCTATTTCTTCTTTATACGGCGACTACTTTGCTCTAATAAACTTCTAATGCTGCTTCCACTTACGCTGGTTGCGCTATCCTTAACTTCCCTACACTTCAGACTTATAAATCTTTGCTTCTCTTCTTAATGCGCATGAACATGTCCTTCCTGTCGTAGTATCACCTTTTAAGTAAATTTTTCTTACTTCACGATTCAGTTCGAACCTTATTCTGAACCCCTCTCTAACTTTCTCACATGGCCAAACTAGCTCACCCTTCTCAAATGTTACATTATTATTGGTTTCTCATTTATTTCGAATTTTCATATTGGTTTGCAAAACTCGTCTAAATCATTGACGTTCAGCCCACCCTAAGTTGGGGAACGTCTAGCCTGAGTTGCTTGTAACGGTATAGATCGTTATCAATTCAGCGAAGTAAATCTCTTTAGCGTTCATGCTCAGCTGCATTTTGAAAGCCCCTTTGTCCCAACACATTCCTGGCTGGAAATGTTCTATAGTTCTCAAACATTGAACTTTTACTAGCACAAAGAAGGTAACGGTCCTTCCTTCCTGTCTCAGATTTTTACAAGAATATTTTCTCTCTCTTTTCTGGATGCTAGTATATATGTTATATTAAATTATATTCTTCCCTTCTTATTCTTTAAGTCAACCACTGTTTTAATCATTACCCTATCCCTTCTAATTTCATATTATTATAAAAAGATTTTTATATTAGTTTGGCAAAGCATTTTTATTAATTTATATTCTTTTTTAATTATCTGATTTAGATTAATTCGCCACCTCCTAATCCCTGCCTGATACTGCGGTTATACTCTGTGGATGTTTGTCCTGTAGTACTTCATGAGGGCTTCCATGGGCTCAGTTATGATTTTTATGGAAATTGAGATATCGTTGTGAGCAAGTCCAGTCCGAGGTCGTCCATCACGGTCAATGCTTCGCACGTCACCCAACATACGGAATGCTCCTCTCCAATGAGCCACACCTGATGAATTCCTGTGAATTGAGTATCCTTCTGTATAAATCTCACATTCTTGTGACTCATTTCCATCTCATACCGTAGTTCACATATGTCTGTTTATTCACAGATTGTTTTCTTTTGTGTGCTCCGAAACAGTAAATCAGTGGACAACAATTTAATTCAATTCATTTTAATGAAGCCAATGATGAGGAAAATCCTTAAATAACTCTTAAAAATTATTTTCAGATCCATATTAATAAGAACTCTTTTACTGTTTCATGTTGAGAGTGTGTGTGCGAAATATTTGACACCGATAGAGATGCATTATGTATACTACGTTAGCAAGATGAGATGAATAATCTAATAAGTTATTCTAGCAACTGCAGGTAAGTGAACTGTTGTTGATGGTGACAAAGGGTTAACGAAGTGACGCCCCATCCTGTAAAAAGTGCTCCACTCCAGCAGATTGCTGCTTCCTTTAAAAGTTCACAGTAGTAAACAACCAACGTAAATCATGTTGTGAAATTTATTTGCGTACGCACATATAAATATTTGCGTAAATATAAATCCTTGTCAGACGGTATTTTTCAGAGGCGCGGCGGTGTTTGCTGGGAACAATCTCGGCTTTGTTTGCTTCAGTTAATCTCGCTAACTGCTAGCAAAACACGCGGGGAGGTGGGGACTGGCGCGGTGAGCACACAAAGGGGACACTTGCAGCCTGCAAAGAGGGCGTTAATAACGAAAAAGAGGAGAGCAAGTAGGTTATTAGGCTGACGAAGACTTAAAGCAGAAGGACGTGGTTGTCAGAGAAGAAAAACAGATAGGAAAATGAGCCACGAGGGATCAGGAAGCGCAGACGAAGCTGAAAAGTCAATAAAGCAAGACATCGTGGGAGACTACAGAAATGAATTCTTACCTTGAATTCTCACTTCTTGGGCCTGCGTATTGGATATACATTCCGTAGTGTACTGGCTCCGGGGTAGCATGTGAGGCTCGCGTCCAAAGGGTTTCGGGTTCGATTACGTCATGGTTTTTTGTGATTTTCTCGGGTCGATAGAAAATGCTATAGTGACCCTCTTTCTACCACTATCTCCGTGTCTATTATTTCCATCCATCTTTCAGGATTGTAATACTAAGAGATAGCCGTTAATACTCTGCATCCGAACGATGGATTTTGCTCCTTGGAAATATTTCTCAAGGGTAAGAGCTGAAGCTTTCCTGACGACGAATACGCTCACTTTCTTCTCGGGCAGCCAGCCAGGTGAAAAGATCAGGATATTTATAAAAGGTTATACCACAAATGAAATACTGGATATAACACAACTATATGTCTGCCTCACGTTCAAGAGGTCCCGAGTTCGAATCTCGGTCAGGGTGAGTTACCTAGATAAGGTTTTTTCCGGAGTTTTCCCTTATCCTGAAAGACGAATGTTGGGTAACTCTAAGTTCATTGGACCCTGGACTCATTTGAGCATCATTTCATCCAATTCATTCACAGTCTGATATAACTTAACGTTGGGGCAGACGTAAATGAAAAAAACACAACTATAAACAAAGACAAAACACTTGATGGATAGAGTCAACATGAAAAATTCACTGCCATAGCCGGGATTTGAACCACGGATCCTCCGGTCTCCGTCCAGCCGCACCACCATTGTGCCACCATGGCCAACGTGCCGACATGACATTAAATTCTCCATTTGACTCGTATATTTCCATCAAATATCTTAGCCTATATACGGCTAGTGTGGAGAAATGATTAATTTCCATCAATTAACTAAAAAAGACAAAACACTATCAAAATTCGCATTACTCAACAAAAGACTGTTTTCAGTACATTAAATGCCAGGTCAGGAGATGGCGTGAGTATAGAAAATTGTGTCAAAGAAACGTAACTACTTAAGAATGGTAGCAACGAGTAAACAACTTTTCAATAGTCTAGTTTGTAAATGTTGTTACAGAATTCTCAATTTGCATCGAATCGCATTGCCAGTTTTGTATAATTCTATTACAATAGTGCGTGGTGAACAATATTTCGTCGTTTTTGAGGATTTGACTGTGTTATTCACGCAAATTAGTGTTATTTTGCACAAATGACACTTGTTGGCTCAGTGCCGTATTTTTAGTGAATCTAAGTGAAACTTTAGGATTCCCTAGTAATTAGAATATCGTGTGAAGTGTGATTGGTGTGCCCTTGTGCAGGAAGGGAGAGCGTGCACGCATACATACCTACAGTAGGATATTGCATTGGACCAAATTATTGGACGGTATTTACTGCCAGTTTTGTGCTATCTTTCGTACATCGTGTCCTCATGTATGATGGACTTCACAACAACCTCCCCTTCAGATGAAGATATTCACACGGCAGCTCTGTCTTACTACATTAACGGTGGTAACAGCAGCTGTTTCATGGATCGGGCACTTATAGTTGATCCAAAGTTTCCCATGCATCCTGATCAAGTAACCATTCTTCAACTGGAGATGGTAGCCCGGTTGCAGTATGTTCAGTTTGCTGAGAAACATATCCCTCAATTCCATGCAGCGGGCTCTGAGGGTAACAACTCCCAAGTTGCATTACAAGAGTTTCATAAAATGGTTCTGCACCGTGCTCGTATGGAGGTCATCACTTCCTACGTCACCAAGCACAAACATTCAACAACATCTGAATGGCAACAGGTTCACACAAAGAGGAGACACCAACCACCTCAATGCAACGACATCACTGAGCACACCTACGTCAAATAAATTCTTTTCCCTTGCAATTGCAGCCTCCTCCTCAGTCTTGGCAGCCCCTCCTAGCACCGCTCCAGTTAAACGTCCCACCAGTGGTACAAAGACCTTGCCCACATCAGTGACAAACGCTGACTCTACTCTATCAGACACCCCTATCCCCAGGGTAGCGAAACCCCTCCCATCTTCCTTCGTCAGCCAGAAGATGGCAGAAAATTGCACACCTTCGCTGGGTATGACAAAACTATTACCCTCAGTAACATGCGCAACACAGTTGCCATCCTACCTGAGGATCACACAACACATCGCGAAGTCCGTCGCTGGTTAGAGGATAATCAAATGCCGTTTATCGTAACTCTCCTGCCGGAAGAAAAGATGCTTCAGGTAACCATCAAAGATCTTCCTCAATATATCACTCAGGATGAGGACAAGGACGAACTCCTTGATCGGGGACTTCCCATAATCAGTGGCAATCAGTTCCGCAGTACCGGCGGACCCACTCCAGGCCCTCTTCCACACTTCAGAGTAGCTTTACAGAAATCCAGCGTGGCCGAAAAAATCTACAAGGTGAACAGGATGATCTCTGCTGCCGTCACCGTCGAGGCATACATACGACTTTTCCGACCTCAACAGTGTTTAAACTGCCAGTAGTTTTTCCATGGGGCGGAAGCCTTCAGACTACTATCTGTTTGTTCTCACTGTGGGTAAACAGGCCATCTTCGCAATGTTTTTAGCAAGCTCACCATTACTAAACCCAGCTGTGCTAACTGCGGAGCTGAACACTCATGTCGATACCCCAAATGCCCTGTTTGGCAGGAAGCACGATATGAACTGGAAAGCACCAAGAAGGGAGCCCGAAGAATTCCAATTCGTGCTCCTCCCCGTGTACCCAACCCGCATGGTCTACCTAAGGAGGTTTTCTACAGTGCTCGTTTCCCAGGTATCCCAACTAGATCCCCAGTGCAATTCCCATTCTACGCAGCAGCCGTCAAGAACGCAAGAATTTCAGCTCTCTTCTACTCACCGTACAACATCTGGATCAACCTCATCTTCTGTTTCTACACCTCCTAGTTCTCCTCAACCACAATTATCAAATACTATTCAACATCGCCTCAAACAGGCCATGCCTGAACCGCTCCCACCAAGAAGGTCGGCATCCTCTAAACATGCCACTCCACCTCAATTGTCATCTACTAACGATTATTCGAATCGACAGAGGATTGCGGACATTGTAGCCTTCAGCGAGGTAACTGATCGCACACCTCCGCACTTGCAAATTAAATTTGCAGTGCTCTGATGGAGGCTCTGCTCACAAGATCTCCACAAACGTCACCAGAAATGGTACTTATTCAGTCTTCACCTTCTGCATTTCCAATGGCTACTATACAACAACGATAAACAACATTTGCCGGACTCAATATCTGCTTCTGGAATGCCAGTGGTCTCCGCAGACAATTGGCGGAAGTTTACTACTTTTTGTCCATGCAGAAGGTGAATATCTTAATGGTGCAGGAAACCCATTAATCACCTCATATAAAATGTGGCATCCCAGGAATATGTTCCTATCACACTGATCGAGCCGACGTCAGAGGAGGTACTGCCACATACATTTACCGTGCCATTCAACACCATCAAATATTTATCCCCTCAACCGGTAATATGGAGATCACCGGCATCTAAGTCGACACCAGCAATGGTCCCCTATATTTATACTCAGTATACGCGCCACCAAACCTCCCCCTACTTCCTTCTGAATTGGATCATCTCTTGAGCTCCCCAGTAGCCACGACTGCTGCGGGAGACTTCAATGCCAAGCAGTGCAACTGGAACTCCTCCATTATCAACCACCATGGGCGCACACTCCACAACTTCTTAGCGTCCAGGGCTATGTCTGCTAGTGCTCCAAAGCAACCTACAATTCACTATGGAGACAGGAGACCACCTGACTGGCTTGATCTCGCCCTGGCCCGCATTATGCGGCAGCACCTTACCCTCTTCACAGTTCCTCCTCTATCTTCAGATCATTACCCCATCCTCCTATCGTTCCCTGGCAAGTCCAACTAAAAAGCTCCTTGAGGATTCCCATTCCCACCAAAGACCAATTGGGAGGAGTTTTCGTTACGATTGGAACAAATCCAGCCCCCGCAGCAGCCATGTCAAACTCCAGAAGAGATAGAAACCATGGTTGATCGTTCAACCTCCCAACTGACTACTGCTATCATGAGCTATTCCCTAAAATCAAAACCTAGCAGACTGAATATCGATCCTTTACCTCAGGCTATCCGTGAAACGATTAAATAAAAGAACTGGATGCGGTGGCGCCTTTTACATAGTCGCCGCCCTGCAGATCGTCGTGAGTTTCGCCGACTTCAGGAGTTGGTCAAACTTCAAGTCCATGAATTTCGCAACGAGTGCTGGGAAAATAAGATCTCCTCTCTTCGTTTAGAGGACAACTCCTTTTGGAGCATGACCAAATCCTTACTTCAAATCCCTCGCAATGATCCACCGCTGCACCACGGACAGGCAGTCGCTCAGTCTGCAAGGGAAAGCTCCGAACTACATGCAACCTTCCTGGAAATGACCTTTACGACCGCTGATACCCCAGATGTAGATCATATCCACGAAGTCACTCTGGAAGTTCAGGCGTACCTTTCCCAGCCCCATAATGATCTACCACCTCCCTCCATCTCCGTAGCTGAGGTGCAATGCCACATCACCAGCCTAAGGCCATTCAAGTCGCCCGGCTTTGACAACATAGTGAACGTGGCGCTAAAGGTTTTACCATTCCCTTGGGTGAAAGCATTAACCTTTCTCTTTCATGCAATCCTCAAACTTTGCTACTTCCCAAAGGCCTGGAACCACGCAAAGGTCATCGCTATCTGCAAACCTGGGAAAGACGGAACGTCCCCGGAGAGCTACAGAGCCATCTGTTTGCTTCCAACACTGAGTAAACTGGTGGAAAAACGTATCCTAAGTCGACTAAGGACTATCCTGAATCGACACAATATTGTCAGCGGAGCAATTCGGCTTTCGCTCTCAGCATTCCCCTCAACACCAACTACTTCGTCTGGTCCATGAAGTTTACACAGACTTTAACATAAAGCAGTTCATTTCAGCACTACTCCTAGATATCACCAGAGCATTCGACTGTATATGACACGAAGGCTTAGTCTCCAGTCTCATCACCTATCAAACCCCTTCCTACTTAATACATCTCATTCACTCCTACCTCACTGGCAGAACCTCTGCTGTCTCTCACGACGGAATCTTATACTCATCCCAACCCATTAGAGCTGGCGTTCCCTCAGGTAGTGTCCTGGCACCCACTCTCTTCCTTCTACACATCAACACCCTACCATCTCTGCCACGCTACTCGCTGTATCTCTTTGCTGTCGATATAGCTGTCACCTCCACATCATCAGAGCTCAACCTGTGTACTCGCAGGATTCATAAATATGCTGACCACCTTACCACCTGGTTCAAACATTGGCGCCTACGCGTCCACCCACAGAAGAGCCAGGTCATCGCCTTCTCTCGAAGACGAATAGCGGATCTTCCAGCAATTCGCCTAGCTGGTGAGGACGTCCATTGGAAAGCTTTCGTTAAGTATCTTGGTGTTCTACTCGACATCAAATTGACGTGGAGAGACCACATTACATATTTGTCTAATAAAGTTAGCAAACGAATGGGTATACTATACCGTCTCTATAACCGACGATCAGTGACAAATTATTGTGCCTTACATTTCTATATTAACTGAACAATTTGAAAAAAAAAGAGTTCCGAAATTTCATACCATGTAGCCCAATACGTAGAGAATGTATAGATAATGCCTCTTAAGTAAAGTCGCCTTTTTCCACATAAAAATGGGCTATGGATCAAAAGGGTGATAATCTGATGGCGTGTGATGAGGGCTGTATGCTGGGTTTGGTAGCAGTTGGATACCTCCCAATTCCTGAATTCTTTCCGTGCCTCTTTGTGCAGTGTAAGGTGTTCCGTTGTCCTGTTGCAATAGAACTCTATTTCGGTTAATTAATGCTAAATATCTCCGTATCAAAATTTCATAAACTCGTTCCAGTTGTTGAGAATAAAGATCCGCATCAACCGTCCACCCGTTTGGAACAAACTCTCAGTGAATCAAACCTTAAAAATTTCACCAGGCCGCCCGCCACGTTAGCGTAGATGGCTGCGTATCTGCCTCACGTTCAGAAGGTCCTGAGTTCGATAAGGTTTTTACCGGAATTTTCCCTTATCCTAAACGACGAATGCCAGGTAACTCTAAGCTCCATGGACCCCGGACTCACTGGGGCACCATTTCACCCATTTCATTCATCGTCCGATATGATATGGAGGACGTAAATAACAAAAACAAAAACAATTTCACCAAATAAACACCTTTACCTTGGGACAGAACTGATACATTTAAGGATCACTTTGGCAGGCTGGCGGGCATCCAAACACTGTTTCAAGGCATTAGGGTTTTTCATCACAAGTGACAATTCTCCTAACAAATCTGTCATCCATGGGATAGCGGATAAGCTGAGGAAAGATATCCGCTCTCGGTTCAGCCTGTTGTGGTGTCAGTTCATGAGGTACAAATCCAAAGCTTCTGTATGGTTTTTCAAGCGGCTTAATGTGGCGATGTATGGTACCTTTTGTTGATACACCAAGTTCTTCTGAAGGTCTAAGGGTACTTCTTTGCGGATTTTATGGCCGCGCCGCTGCTCAGTGGTTAGACCGCTTGGCTCTCACCAAGACGGCCCGGGTTCGATCCCAGATGACCACAAAGTGAGACTTGTTGTGGACAACACGGCGCTGGGGCGGGTTTTCTCCGGGATCTCCGGTTTCACCCGCCATCTCATTCCACCGGTACTCCATCTTCATCTCATGTATCATGAGTGTCACCGCCTTCGGTGCCGTAAGTAGTAAAAGCGGGCGTTAAACACTACACATATTTTGCGGATTTTCTCGATATCTTGACGTGTATTTTCAATATTCCATACTGTAGGTCTTCCAGAACATTGTAAATCTTTTATGTTTTCGTCTCCAATGTTCAAACACTGGAACAATCGTTGTGCCATACGCTCACCAACATCTTCTCCTTCCACTTCACATACACTTCGAGCTGTAACAGCGGCTTTATAATCTTGTTTCCAGTTGTGTTTTAGATGATCTCGAAGTTCAAACTTTGTTAGCTCCATTTTATGATTGTTTACTAACAACTAAAGACTTATACAAGCTCTTAATGTACGTAACACTAGCCATGACATCCTGTAAATAGCATTGCCAAAAAAAAACTCAATAATCTTTTCAAAATACCAAAATAAAAAAACCGATGTTACTTATGAGACAACCTACATTATATTCCACCAAAGTTTTTGAAATCAAATTTAACCGCAAATACGTAAGTGTTGGACTCTGTATAAGAAAGCGGGAAGACAACCTACATTATATTCCACCAAAGTTTTTGAACTCAAATTTAACCGCAAATACGTAAGTGTTGGACTCTGTATAAGAAAGCGGGAAGAAATCATTTTATAAAAAGTATCTGAACAACTTAACTGCTGGATATAATTGAGAATTGTTGTTTGACAACAAGGTTTTCAATATATTCACTTCAAATTATCGCTTTCATGGAAAAGTTTTGAAATTTTTGGCAACAGCCTGTGAAAGTCTCTTTATTAGGACAGAAGTTTGTGTAATTTGTATGTAGGTAACAGGCAAACCTAAGACAGGAAAAGCTTACTATGCAGAAAATAGAGATACCTTTGAAACACATTTATTTCAAAGAAGTTTATTCTGTGGCTTTAAACATTTCCGAGATATCTATAATTATTAGTTTGAATTTTTCAACACTTGTAATTTTTTAAAGCGTGGTCGTGATTCAGCTGATTCTGGTGATGTCATAGAAACAGTAATGAAATAGGCGACAATTAGAGATCCAGTTTTAAATTATACAAAATTATACAATAATAGCGAGAGGAAGCCAAGTTTATGCAAGATAGAGATTATACATATTTAAGAGGCTCTCTGGGAAAGATATTCAATTAATATACGAGGTCTATTCAATAAGAAATGATACTCTTTTGTACCTTATACCTTTACTCATCGTCACAATTTTATATTCCTAATAATAGAAACCCTCGGATGGATGCATCTGTCTCAGCCATTCTGTGAGTCTGCAAAAACATTCTGAAGACCACGTTTTCAGAGGTTCCTCAAAGTCGCCTTCGCAGGCTACAGTAATGCTTCTAATGATGGATGATGCTTCCGAAAATGAGATTTTTTCACGTTAGAGAATATAAAAAAGTCACATGTGGCTCAATCTAGACTATAGGTAGGGTAAATGACACACTTTACGTTGATTTTTGCAACAGGTTTAGCAACAAAATTGACAACATTCGATTGCGCGTTATCGCGGTGAAGCATCCAGCCTGTTTCATGAAAATTTGGTGTTTTGCGTCTGATGTAGACTTGCAATGTTTTCAGGAATATCTCTGTAGTATTTCCAGTAACTGATGTTTGTGCAGATAAAACATGGCGATAAAGCATACCTTGAATACCAAAAAAATGAGATGAACATAACTTTCCCAACAGAGGCAACCTTTTTTGCTTTTTGAGGGATTGATGAACTGTGATTTAGGGGAAAAACAGATTCTCCATTGGCCTCCTGAAACTATGAATATAACTTGGCTGAAGATGTGTTGAGAAGAAAGCAGAATTTCAAGCTGCAGATTATTCCTCACGCGTCACTTCCATTATTCCGGTAGTCGATACTGAACATGCGTTTGCTTGCATCTCACTGGCGCGAAACAGTGGTATCAAGAGTGAAACTATTATAGTGTTTTTTTACACATTAATCTAACAAAATATGACTTCATTCATCATCCAATATGACTTACCGTTGGAGGACGTAAATTACCAAAAAGAATATAATAAATAAGTAAAATACAATTAATAAATACATTATAACACAATAAATTGTTAATATAAAGAATTATGACCACTCTTTAACAGCTCTCGTATGTATAAAATCTGCTAACACTAGATATATTTAGGTATTTCTCTTCCTTTGTATACAAAGATATATAGAGCAATAGGGGGCAAAAGTACCGGGTAAGGATGGACAAGGAATATCTGTAAGAAACAGGCCATGCAGTTTGTAGCACTGTACGATTGTAGGATAACGTGACATGAAATATTTTTCAGAAGACAACGGGGCAATAGTATCAATTGTGCATTTGCGCAAATGTACACATGCGTTTGTAAAGTTAATTTGAGTGCTGTATATAACTCATACATATCTTAGTTTGCATGGAAATTTAAGATCATGTCAAAGAAAAAGCGACCCTTTAAGGTTCACGAAGTTGAGAATAAATTACGCCGTTATATCATCTAGTTCTTCAAAGCCTCTCGCGTGTTTTAGCAGACTCTGCACACAAAGATATGGGGTCCAAAAAGACTAGATGCCGTTCAACCTTATCCCAAGCGTCAACTTCAACTTCAGATGAGAAAATCCACTTTCCAGAATGGAGAAGGAATATGATGTACCAGCGGAAGAGGATTGGTGGTATGCTGTTTGTCCCAATCATGAGGAAGGGAACAAATTTTATATACAAATATTCCTGAGAGTGACTTAGATGAGAAATTTGAGTAATAAAATTATTCAGTGGTTGGGAAGTATGTTTGAGAACCACAACAGTTCATTCTGGCATTATAATCATTATCAACATAAGCAGCTTCGTTCCATGATGTACCACATTATGGGTGCGTCAGTGTATGTTGCATCACCATTTTCGTCAAGTTCTTACGTATGAATATTCAACTTAGTACACTTAAAATAGAAAATTTGAGAAATCTACCTTAAGACTTCTTGCCCAATCCTGTTTTCTGAACAAGAATCTTAAAATGGGTCGAGGCATTTGTAGCTAATGGCGATAACAATATCGATATCGCATTGCAACTTCTCTGGTGCAATTGCTTGGATTAGGCTACATATGGGACTCGGCACGGAGGTCCAATCTTGGTCTATTGCACCTATGGCCCAAATGGGGCATTCCCTAGAGGAAACACTAGGCGAGAGGAAACAGAGGACGGCCGTCCCAAAGAGTTATGAGAATGCAGAGGGCAGGTTCCGTACAACTGATCAGTGAAAACTCCCCGGAAGGCCATTACAACCAGCATCCCATACACCCCCCGTAGGGGAAGGGATCCGTCCCTTTTAGCTGCCAAAGTGCGGGCGCTACGGACCCCTAGCACTCGTGGTACCTCTGACGTTACTAGAGGAACCTCGGGCCGAACATAACGAGCCCCTCCCATATGGGAGTTGTTCGGATTGGGTTGGTCTCGAGGGGGCAGATGGTTCCCGTCACCCACGGGCAATTGGGTACCTCCGGCCAGGTCGCCAGGGCCGCCCGGAGGGGGCAGAGGGTTGTCCTATAAGTCCCGGGGACTAGCCTGCAGAGCTAGTAGCTGGTGAGCTAGACACTGGCGGCCCTACCAAGGTTATTTGGTAGCTGGTTCATTAAGGACTGGCGCGTATGTGGCGTATCCACATCCGTCCTGTTTGCCGTGAGGCAGACGGGGGGGGGGGGGGGGGCAGTTTATAAAATAGGTACTGTCCTAATGGAAATAACAGATGAGGCCCGGGTTCCCGGTCCTACGGGGCTGGGGCTTATGGGAAGTAGACCTCGGTGATCAATCCCATACACCTCCCGTAGTGGACGGTATCCGTCCCCTTCAGCTGCCGTGGTACGGGCGCTACAGACCCTTAGCACTCGTGGTACCTGTGACGTTACTAGAGGAACCTCGGGGAGAACATTCGAGCCCCTCCCTCAGGAAGTTGTTCGGATTGGGTTGGTCTCGAGGAAGCAGTGGTTTCCGATACGCGTGGGTGATCGGGTACGTCTCCGGTGGCCTTCAGCTTTTTGGGGTTGGTGCGCGTAAGTGGCGTTTCTGCAGCTGCCGGACAGTTTTGCAGAAATGCTAGCGGACGATAACACAGTAGTGGAGAGGGTTTTTAGATTCTAGTTTAGACTTTAGGATTTAGCGAACGAAATTTTTAGTAGGTTTTGATTGATTTTTTTTCCCTTGTATGTACGTGTAGTTTTAATAGGTTTATTTACACTAGTAGTTTTTAAAAATTTTTATATCTGGCTTTTGCCATGACTAGTTTTTTAAAGGGCACTGATGACTGCTGTGGTTGAGCGCCCTTATAAACATCATCATCATCATCGTAAGTGGCCTATCCACTTCCATCCCGTCTTGAATCCTCAGGACCAGATGGGGGGAGGCTAGTTAGTCTCTAGGTCTTGCCCTATGGAAAGCCCCACGGGGGCGCCGGGGACCCTTTTGGGACAGCTCAGTAACTCCCTGGTCGAAGGAGGTCCGGGTCCTTGGTCCTACGGGTCCAGGTTTACTGGGAGTAGAACCTGTGACATTAACACATCCCACACACCGTTGTCCTGCCCGGAGTCCGGAGATCGTCCTATCGCAGGGAAATGTTTATTAGGAAGATGTTATCCTGTCATGCATCGCCGAGACTCGACAATACTTCTACCCTGAAAGAGAGTGCTTGACGAGAGATGACGTGAAATATACTGGAGATGAAATGCAGGTACAGGAAATTCGTCGGATGTAATTAGCTTACCCAGCATTGGCCTGGTGACCAGCAAAACCACAGAAAAGCCCATTGGTCAGGTACGCAAGTCATGGGAGTCGAACCTGTACCTCCCTAATGTGCCCCAGAGACGAAACCGATCTCACTAGGTCTTTGTGGTAAATTGCATATTGTCACCCTGGTGGTAGGCTCGCGAAGCCGATGAAAAATTATGGCCGATCGTTACCGGAAGTGAGACAGTTGAGCGTAGTTGTTAGAGAAAATAAACAGTTTAAGGTTAGCTAGCAAACTGTAATGGCGACGAATGTATTTGCTAGGAAAATAAAGTGTAGTTTTTGTGTTTCGTAACCTCGTCTTATCATTTCACGAACCCACAAAGTCACAATATTCGTTAGTGCTGAAAGCCTTAGTTTTCCCTGTTTCCCTTCCTTTCTTTGTTTTCTTTTTTTTTTTTCTTTTCTTAAAATGTCTTTACCACGTACTTAAATGGCAAAGAAATTATTGAATTTCACCTAAAACCTCTATGGATATATTTCACTGGAACTACGTGTTTTGAGACTATCTGAATAATAATATAATTTCCATTAATTGTACCTAATAGTGGTCCGAACTATAAAGCCCGGGCCTTAAAGTACTTACAGCATCGTAAGTCGGCATTAAGGTAGTTGTCTCATGTGTTTATGAGAACTGCTAGTGGTTTACCGGGAAAAACACGAGTCAGTTGGAGAATTTAGTGTCATATCGGCATGTTAGCCACAGCAGCTCTAATGGTTAGAGCGGCTGGACGGAAACCAGAATATCTGTGGTTCAAATCCAGGCTATGGTATTGAATTTTTCAGTCTGGCTCTACATTGTCATAATAATATAATAGATAAAGATGTGTCACGGGTAGATGTCTTTGGTGTTACTGCACTTTAAAGTGAACATTGGTATTTTCATTTGTTATATATGAGTGTGTTCTGTTTTTTGTATGTTCTTTGGGTTAAAATATACAAGATGGAGTCGATATTATGAGTATGAATTATTATTATTTAACGTCCACACAAGGTCCGTGGGTGTGCGTATGTGCCTGCGTGCGTCTGTATGTGTGTATGTGTGCGTGTCAGTGTTTCTGGGTGGGCGTGACCCAAGAGACACTATAACCAACAGTGCTTAGGTTTTGCGTCTTCCAAAACTGCGGTACAAAGATTTTCAACAAAATTTCCCAACCTCAAACATCCTACTCTTCCGACGGAGCATTTATCAGAGCTTGATTTTCCTAAACGTGCCTATAATAGTTTTAATTGAAATGCTTGTTTAATATATTTTAGTGCAAAGGAAATGCGTATGTTGAATTTTATAGGAAACATCTCGAAGCGCTCTTCATTCTCCATGGTTTTTACATAGCTGGTAAACTGTAAACTACACATACCCAAAAAGACATCACAGAGAGAAAGAGAGAGAGAGAGAGAGAGAGAGAGAGAGAGAGAGAGAGAGAGAGAGAGAGAGAGAGAGAGAGAGAGAGAGAGAGAGAGAGAGAGAGAGAGGAGGCAAATTTTGTTAAAGTGGAGTGCTTATGTCACCATGTTCTTTTTTACCTTCTCTTTTGAGTTAACCATTTTCAAGATATTCCCTTTAATATGTTTCAATCTTAAAATACTTTTTGCTCAAACTGTAAGTCGTTATTCTTCTTTTCTGCTGATCATGCAAACATTGAAAGCTTTTCTCAAGGTAGTAAAAAAAATTTAATGGTGAACATGATTTCTTACCCACTCTTCTACACACAATTCATAGAAAATCGCATTCACAAAAATGTTTTATTAAATCGGTCACTAGATTCATATTCCATGCACTAAAACCTCATGTACAGATAGTAATAAACATTAGATTGGACTACGTTACGGAAGTGATTCGGCACGGATGTCCAAAGTTTTCAATTGTAATTTTGCCTTCAGGAGGAAGGATGAGGCGAAAGAAGACTGGATGCGGCCGTCCCAAGGAGCTACGAGAGTGCACAGGGCAGTACCGCTACGATTTCCCAGTTGGAAACTCCCGGATGGCCAGTACAACTGGCATCCCACCTTGCTGTGCTCCTAAATCGGCCTACCAGACCAGAAGTTTTACCAAGAGCGAATCATCCTGCCATGCAACGTCGAGACATCCGCCGACACTTCTACCCTGAAAGAGATAACCAGATGAGAGATGATGTGAAATGATAATGAAGATGAAATGGAGGGACAAGAATTCGGGAGAGTATTTAACCTATCTAGCATTCGTCTGGTGACCCGGGAAAATTCCCGAAAAAAGTCTACAGGTCAGGAAGGTCGACCACGGGAATCGATGCTGAACCTTCCGAATGACTGAGCCATCCTACTCGGTAGTTTTAAGATGCACCAAACATGTTATATTTCTCTTTATACATAATTGAAGGAAAATATAGATATCCAAAATAGCTATTTGCAAAAAAAAAAAAACAAAAAAAAAACTGTTCTACAATAAAAAAGGAAATTGTTTTTTTCTCAGGATTTCACACGTGATTCTCATAGAAACATATCACCTGAATACAAATCTTTAATTAGTTTTTCCGTATCAGACATATTTTTCAAGCCATAGGTAATGTTCTATTTGCATATTGTGACTTTATGGGTTCGTGAAATTAAAATTCTGATTGCACAAACTCAAAATGTTCTTTATTTCCACCGAATTACAGTGGGAACACTTGCCGATTACATAAAATTACGTAGCGCACAAGATTACAATCCACCAGTTCGTCTGTCACAGGTCCACTCCACACTCGCAATTACGTACAACTCCTCTGATACAAGTACGCAGTCTTCCAGTCCGTTCACTAGTACTGCAATCTTCACGGCTGCTCGCCAAGAACTGAACTGACTTGCCCACTGCAGCCCTTATATGGGAAGATCGCTGTTTCTCGAAGCTTCGCGGCTTGGAACATCACCCAGATGGTTCCAGACGTCAGGGGAGGGGAAAGAGACGATAAAAGGCTCGTGCCGCTCTTCTAACCATCCCCCCCGTGAGCAATACACAGATAAATGGGTAGGCGTGGTGTGAATGCCTCCTGTCGCCCACCCGCTGCCAGTCGGTCGTGCCTTCCGATAATTGGGTGACAATATATATGCTGTGAATTAAAAAAAGGTATGTTTTATAGCTTTACTTTTTTCTCCTGTGAACAATGTTGTACTATCAAATGATGTTCCAGCAGTATTCGGCAGGCATTGCAGGCATCCATTTTCCTTCATAACGCTTTTCCAAGAACATGAGGTCGTTATGGAACCTTTCACCATTCGTCGGAAACAGCGCTACAGCTCTCAGGAATTGTTGGGTAACTCTACGCTCCATGGATCCCGGACTCATTTGAGCATCATTTCACCCATTCCATTCATCGTCCAATATGACTTAACGTTGGAGGACGTAAATTACAACAAAAAAAGAGCTCTCAGGAAAACAGTTTATATGTGAATCTAGAAAATTGCACTTTTAATGACATGTTACATCCTAAATCCCAATATGCATTTATCATTTCTTGATGTAACTGTTCATAGTTGTAAGTTCTTTTTCTTCCCAGAAAGTTCTCGGTTACATTCTTAAGAGACCCATGCGTTTTTCTTTTTTGGTGAAAGGCATTCTTCAAAGTGTGAGTCTTTTACAAGTTCTCTAATTTGGGGAGCCACACACACCTCTTCCTTTATTTTTACTGACGAAAATCGAGGGAACTTTTTGAGAGGTACATAAACCTTTGTCCAGATTGATTCATTGCCTTTACAAACTGCTTAATGAGGTCTAGGTTGATGTAAAGAGGTGGAAGAACATCTTAACTGGCTACCAATTTCTCATTCTATAATATTTCTATCCCTCTATCCAGTTCCTTTGAGGCCAAAGTTTTCTTTAATAGTGGTAATTTCTGTCTCGATTGTCCCACTCTCACAGAAAACATCCATATTTCGTGTAGCCTTGTTGATTCCCAATATCATAGCAACTATTTTCAAGTCGCCACATATTTTCCAATTATGGTCTTCATACTTCATTAATTGAAGCATATTTTTCAAACTGCCATAGCACTCTTTAATCAGAGTGGCATATACAACTGGAACAGAAAGTAATGTATTTCAGTTGTGAAGAACTAACAACTTCACACCCTGTTCGTGTTACAATATTATTGTTCACTACTATTGTTAAAGAGATTCTTTTGAAAGAGAAATAGGGACAGATTTACATTTTTGTATACTACAGATAGATATGTAATATATTTAAAATATATAACAATCTTACTCACATAAAAAAACGTCTCCACCAGTTAAAATGCCAGATTAAGACTCAATTTTAAACGGTAGTGTAAGAATGAGATAATATTGAGATAATTCTATTGGTAACGAGAAGGGAAAGAGCTAAAAATGTAAATTGACAAACAAAATGAATCGCTGCCAACTGCCGCGAAGCAACTGTCACCAATTTTACCATGCCTTTTAATTATCAGTTACATTAGATATTGTGACTTTTTGCGTTCGTGAAATTAAAATTCCAGTTGCACAAACTCAAAATGTTCTTTATTTCCACCGAATTACAGTTGGAACACTTGCCGATTACATAGAATTACGTAGCGCACACAATTGCAATTCACCAGTTCGTCCGTTACAGTTCCACTTTGCACTCGCAATTACGTAGACTCCTCCGATGCACGTACGCAGTCTGTTCCTTCACTGGGTGCTCCTCACGGCTGCTCGACAAGAACTGACTCACTCGCCAACTGCAGCCCCTTTTTATAGGAATATCGCTGTTGCTGGAACTCTCGCGTTTCAGGGAATCACCGCGAAGGTTCTAGACGGCAGGGGGAGGGGAAGAGACGGCACAGTGATGTTTTTCCAGCCACCCCTCGTTACTGCTACAAGATAAATGGGTAGGCGTCGCGCAATGCTTCCCGTCTAGCCCTACTGCTGGCCGGTTCTATCAGGAGTTCGACGTTCGGGTGACAATATATATCTTCGCATAATTAAAACACTCTGCCTGATAGCGAATTTCTAATTTCAGATTTGTATTTCTCACATGAAAATCCTTTGGAAACACCTATTTCCATATGAGAAAAATGACCCTTGTCGAACAGTAGAATTACAGTAAAACATTACAAAATAAATATTGGACTGTGGTACTATCATCATCATTATTATTTATAAACGTTAACAGATTATATGATCTCTTTTAAAATTCAATCGATTTAAGAACCTCAATATATTTTGTATCGTCTGTGTGCTCGAGGTCAACCCCATTGGAGGAGGACAGATGACATCCCCATAATTTGTGCTAATAGATATAAGAACTTGTACGAATTGTTTCCTGAGGAATTTCGATATAGACACAGCGCTCACACTCATTTCACTCTGGAGAACTCACTGAATGACTGCCCCGCGTTTACTCGCCATTTGGCGATCGCTCAGTATACAGGATCCGAACCCGGGGGGGGGGGCGACATTCTCGAAAATGAATCTCATTGACACAGTCTAAGGCAACCGGTGATTGTGTCCCACGGTATTTTACGACACGTTAGTTGCGTTTGTTTATTATTTGGTTTATAGATCAGTTGTGTCACTGCATTTCATGGGTCGTACATCAGTTGCGTCGCTGAAAGTTTTGAGTTGTTAATCCCAGAATTTTGTGTTCCTCACTCAAACAATATTTTCCTTCCTATTTAACAGTGTTTGTAGAAATATCATATCCAGTTTGACCTTTACCCTGTACATGACCTAATCCTTGTTTCACATAAGCTTGCCTCATATCTCATAACGGTCAGGTGACCTTATCACCTCTCATTGGCTGCTATTGCAGTATAGACTGTTGTGCGGTAAAAATTAGTTCGTTATTTAACATGGTGATATATCTTTATATGTTGGAACAAAATTGTCAAATTTATATCTTCGTAATTGTTTTAATTAAATATATTACGCAACAGAGTTGATTTATCTGAAATGCATGATAATTCTTAAACGAAGTAAAGAGGAGGTTGCTTTGCTCTCAAGCACATGACACATTAGCACGTGATTTAGCGCTAGTGATGACATATTTGTTTATATGACTTATCACTGA
Source organism: Mantis religiosa (assembly GCA_030765055.1). Taxonomy (NCBI): domain Eukaryota; kingdom Metazoa; phylum Arthropoda; class Insecta; order Mantodea; family Mantidae; genus Mantis; species Mantis religiosa. The sequence continues at coordinate 408,140,371 of CM060950.1, forward strand.
CCTTGTTTTGAATTGGATTAGTCACATACCGCCATTCGAAGGTGTGTTGTGTCGAGTGCGAGAGCTAAATTGTTTTATTGATCTTTATTGCGCGTGTACTTATTATATGTATAATGGCAGAATCAAACGCCAGTTTTTCGCTGAAGCATTGCAAGAGAAAACCTTTACAAAGCGGCGAAAAAAAGAATTGTGGCGCACTCACAGAGAAGAGTCCGTCTTTGTTAGTAAGAGAAGTCGAACAGCTGTGCTCTGAACTTACAGGTGTGAGTGTTAGATGCGTAGGAACAATGCGACATGAAATTGAGACAACAGGAAAACTTACCACTCCAGAGACAATATTGCTGTGTGGCGAAGACGTTATTTAAGGACAATCGGACTGTACCGGGATACAAATCGCAGAATATACTACCTTGAGGAGACTTGGGTGAATGAAGGACACATGACAAGTATGGCGTGACACGACTTTTAAGACTGAAAGACAAGCATTTTTTCAAGATATGTGTACTGGTTTTAAAAAATCCCAGTGGAAAAGGCCGAAAGCCTTTCATTATAAACTTGTATTTTTGCATGCCTTCATATCCTTAGTTGTATGATTTTATCTATCATCCTGGCAATTATTATGACGTTTACTGCAGTTTTAAATGTGACGGGAAGGCACCTTCTATGGCCTATGGCGCGAAAGTATTAGGCAATTAGGATGAGGGTGAAGGTAGTTGCACGCGGAGTGATACATGTCAGCGGGGCAAGGTTATATGAAACAGAGTTTAGGAGAAAGCATTATAAACAGAGCTTGGTGTGTATTGACATGTTTGCCTGTGTTATCGAAGAACCTAATCATACTCCAGCTACATAATCAAGTAGCTAAGGACTCAATGACGCACTGATTTTTCTATACATGCCATTTTGTGAGGTTGTAACAGGACATAGGGCATAATACTTCCCAGAAAACCTGGTACATTCTGAATATAATGTTAATAACAAAGGGCAGGTGCCGAATTTTTTGTAGCAAATCCATGCGAATTAAATACGACCCACTCATTTTAGAACGTAATCGCCTACAAATGGTATAAAATGAAAGTACCTGACCCTCCATTACACAAATCCGACCGACAATATTTGTAATACATGGAAAGTGCTCGCATAAAAGTTTAATCTCAGTGACACGTTGTTTCAACAGATGCCCGTTTTAAAGCGTTAATGTTTCATGATTGGCACTAATGGCCTGACGTGGGCTTTAAAACCTCGAACGTAATGGGGCAAATAATATCTCACCCCCAACCACTTCCTGGCCAGTTCAGATTATTTTAGAGTTGACTACAGCCAAAGTGCGAGAATTGTAAGGTTAGTTATACAGGCTGATATTTTGGAATACATAAAACAAAACTCTAATGTGATTCTGCTAGTTGCAGGCTACATATTTAGTTCGGCTAACTACAAATATCTCCGGTAGATGCCATTACGCGCTGTTGTTTACCGATTCTATTTCTGTTGTATGTGGCGTGACTTCACCCCTTCAGGTCTCGTGGTGGGGTACTGTTATGTCAGTTTGGGTGCACACATCTCTCAATTTAATAAGACTGTTTTATGGCTTAGTCATTAGACTATTTAAAATTTTAAAAGAGTTTTCCTTAAGGCTTCATTTGGATTTATCTGTTGCCAGTTTTTGATAAGCTGATATTTTGACGTAGCTTTTCAGTTAACTTTTGCGCAGCTATAGGGGTGATTTATATTTGTTACTACGTAGCAGTGATTTTCTTGCAGCCTGGCCATTTAATTTAGGTCTATAGTGTGTGAAGTCGCTTAGCTTTAAGTTGGTATTTCATTGTGATAATTTTAAGTTGTGTATCAAATTATTAATGTGTTCAGAGTTTATGAGTTTGTCTAAATTTATCTTATTTCGTGGGAGATGTTTAATGTTGGTGTTGATCGGTTTATTGGCAAGGCAGGTATGTAAGAGGAAACCAAAGACCTGAAGCGCGCCTCGGTAGAGTAGATGGTAGAGTGTCTGCCTCACGTTCAAGAGGTCCCGAGTTCGAATCTCGGTCAGGGTGAGTTACCTAGATAAGTTTTTTTTCCGGCGTTTTGCCTTATCCTGAAATACGAATGTCAGGTAACTAAGCTGTATGGACCCTGGGTTCATTTAAGCATCATTTCATCAATTCCATTCATTGTCTGATATGACAACGTTGGAGGTCGTACATTACAAAAAGAAATGAGATAACACAAAAAATCAAGAATGCCAAGCACAACCAATACTCACATTCCTGAACAAAAGACTGCAGTAAATTAAATACCAGGTTAGAAGATGACGTGGGTGTAGAAAGCTAATTAGGTCATAGATCATAGAGACGTAACTAATTAATTTTATAATCAAACTGTGTAGATCTGTGCTTCTTAAGCCGATTTATTTCCATTTTAAGGCCGGTTTCCAAGAGGAGCTGAACTGAAAACCAGCATTACGATTAAGTGTTCTCCTCCCGGAGGAAATGGCCAAAGCTTCCTTTACTCTCCACTTCCAGTAACTGCTGTATTTTGCAGAGATGTTCGTCTCCCGAAAGTTAGCTCTATGGATCGTATCAAAGTAATGCTTTGCTAGCTCAGACTTCTCAGGCTGCTTTAAATGAATATCTTGATGATGGGAGCGATTATCCTCCCGAATCGTCAATTTCTAATCGTCTTTTCACCTGGCTTGTTTCCCAATAATATCTTGAACAGAAAAAAATATTTTGCTTCTTACGACGATGTCGATTAAAGCATCATTCAAATGCCGCCGATGGGCCAAATGTCTTCCTAGAGAAGCTCGTTGACATGTTAGTAAATCTATCCACAGTATTGAGATAGCAGGCCAGTGCCTATTCAACTGAGTTACCCAAAACGAATACGGTGTGTGAGGTGAAGAGCTGTAGTTTTTTTTTAATTTACCTCCTCCAACGTTAAGTCACATCCGACGGAGAATGAAATGGGTGAAATGATGCTCAAATGAGTCCAGGGTCTATGCAGCTTAGAGCTATCCAACATTTGTCTTTTAATGATAAGGGAAAACCCCGGAAGAAACCTTAACCAGGTAACTCACCCTGACCGAGATTCGAACTCCGTACCTGTTAAATGTGAGGCAGACACTCCACCATTTATTCTACCGAGGCGGGCGAAGAGCTGTAGTGAGGCTGAACAGAGATGTCATGGATTAAGTTAAGCTGATTCGCTCAATTGTACCCTCTGTAGTAATTTTATTATATACTTCATAACAGTTTCTCAAAATTTATGAGTATGGGTATATAGCGTGTTCAAGCACCATATAGTCCTATGTGAAATATGTGTTAATTAAACCCAGTATACCCAAACTTGGTTTGTGTGAACGAATATATGGAAGACAGTACTCCTACCTAGTCTCGATCTTGTGTCATTTAATATTCTAGATCCAACTGCTTCCAGTTCAAGCACATTCATTTTGATATTCTAAAGACACATTGTGTAAGGATGTAATATGAAAACATTTCCTTGCATTGAATTACGTTAGGCAGAATATTTATTTTGAAACCCCCACTTAAGAATGGCCCCGGGGCAGAGTTATTTGTTGATTTTGAAATATTAATTAGAATTCAAAGAAGTGTTAAATGCTTATGTAGTGAAGTACAAGTATCGTTACTGATAGAAGAAAAACAAAAGAGACATGGATTTAAAGACGATAAATTCATTAGACGACTGTTTTGTGGTACCTAAGGATGACAGAAAAAAAAGTTCTCTCAACAGGCTCTAAACAGAGTTTGATTGGAAGTGTAGAAGTTTGCTGAAAGGAGACGCATAATTGGATATTGAGTTATTTTATCGTGTCCTAAAATACAAAATTAATTTTTGAAAAGAAAGGAAGTGTTATTTCACCAGACGAGTAGAATTATAAACAAAAGTAGATCAGAGAACATGCCTGAGTAATGTAATGTCCATGGTGGGTGGCTTCATCATTATCAAACTAGATTTATCAAGAAACATCTTTGGACTGGACTGGACTACGTTACGGAGGGGATTTGGTCCAAACTTGGCCTGTTCTACCGTCTACCCTCCACAAGAAGGCACCAGACGAATGAAGGGGAGAGGGGTTTTGAACTGTTAATCTGCTGTGTTAGTGGATCTGTTTACTAGGAGATGAGTGTATGAGAATGCATTTGAGTCACCCATGTTGCCAGATCTAATGCTCGTTGCAGTAACTGTAGTGATAGGTATTATGTATGGGTGTGTTATGTGACAACACTTGCGTATTTTAAACGAATCCAGCAGCCTTGTCATAATGGGAAGGCGAGCATAAACACGGTGCGAGCAGCTAAAGTGATTACGTTATACAGTCCTCTAGCTTGCCTTCTTGTCCTGGGCAGACAGTACCTATGCCTCCAAGTGGAGCATCCCTGGAAGGAAGGAGAGAGAGCAGACGGAGCGCGGCCGTCCCAAGGTGCCACGACAGTGCTGAGGGCAGCGTCCCTAAATCTTACAAGTTGGAGACTCCCGGCAGACCGGTACAACCAACATCCCACCCTACTGTGATCCGAAAACTACCCCACCAGACCGCGTTCGGAGACGGGAGACCATCCTACTGGAGAAGAAAGTTTTATAAAAAGCATTTCATCCTGGCATGCGACGCCGAGGTACACGCTGACACTTCCGCCCTGAAAGAGACCACCAGAAGGTAATGTGAAATGATAATGGAGATGAAATGGACGGACAGGAAACCTGGGGGATGGAATTAACCTATCCGGCATTCAACTGGCGACCCGGTAAAACCCCCGAAACAAAACCATGGGTCAGGTAGGTCGGCAACGGGAATTGAACCCGGACGTCCCGAATGCGAGCCACAGACGAAACCGCCTGAGCATCCCTCTCGGTTAAGACACTTCTTTACTAAATCACTTTGCTACGTAAATAACAAACATTCAAACAACCTTTTCTAACGTCCCAATCCAGGTGCAAATACAAAATAAAATCTAATATTTTACACTTTGTCTACTATCTGTTGACAAATATATAGGAAGTAAATGAAATAGGTATCGCATATGACCGAACACCCCTTTTGATGCTCCCGAATTTATAAAACGTACATTTACTCTATCTATTTCCGGCGATGGGCAGATCATTTATCCTGGAATCTCTGATCAGGAAACCTCTACTGCTCAACCGGTTCTCAACACGAGGTTGCGTGGTTTAGAAGGCCCTAAGTTCCACTTAGGGAATTACAGGAATCAATATTATATATATATATATATATTGGGATTAATGTTCTACATTAAGCAGAGGAAGTGTTACATTACTCAAAACTCTGATATAGAAAATTCATTGGAAATACCTTTTTGAGGCTCCAGAATCAAAATTTGCATTTCCATTTCTATCAACTTCTTAATCAATAATTTTCCAACCAGAATTCTAATATCGAGTTTTGAATGGAAATGCTGTGTAGTTGATTATATATATATATATATATATATATATATATATATATATATATATATATATATATATATTTGTAATTTACGTCCTCCAAAGTTAAGTCTTATCGGACGATGAATGGAATGGGGGAAATGACGCTCAAATGAGCCCAGGGTCTATAGAGCTTAAGAGTTACCCCACATTCGTCTTTAAGAATAAGGGAAAACTAAGGAAAAAACCTTATCCAAGTAGCTCATGCTGACCGAGATTCGAACTCGTCTTAAACGTGAGGCAGAGATGCTACCACCACGCTACTGAGACGGGCTGATTCCAGAAAAATGCAATATTTTAGAACAACAAAAAAATTCCCCGCGTAGGTAACTATGTGTGTAAGAGAGAGAGAGAGAGAGAGAGAGAGAGAGAGAGAGAGAGAGAGAGAGAGAGAGAGAGAGAGAGAGAGAGAGAGAGAGAGAGAGAGAGAGAGAGAGAGAGAGAGAATGTCCTTTTCAATTGCCATTATCATTTTTATTTTTATTTTTATTTTTATTTCATCTCACTGTCTTAAACTACACCATTCAAAAACTAAAACTCAGTTAAATATGAGACTTAGAATTCCAGTTCAGAATCTCCCAGGAGTTTCACTCAATATTTTGAAGAAAACGTTCCTGCTTCAAACTATCCTTGAATGGAAAGCTGTTTAGTTTTTGGTTTTCTCAATCATAGCTTTAGTAATGTTGTTTAAAATACAATATGTTTAAGGTAACTGCAGAATTTTCTATTACTAGCCTATGTAGCCCTTTTTATTTTGAATGACATTTGAAAAACCCGTAAAACGTAAGAAATAGAAAAAATTTTGTTACAAAAAAGTTTAGAACAGTTTGAAGCACACAATTTATATCAAACAACGTTGTCATTGGTTTAAACTTTCAAATATAGTTATCTTTTTCAAGTTGTAAGCAGCTCTTTGTTTACTATCTTAATTGTGTAAAAGTCATGGCATTTTGAAGCCACCACGTTTCAAAATGCTTTCTAAAAATCTGAGTTACTTTCAATCATTGTATTCTTCTACATCTGAAATATGTGATTTAACCTTATCTTAACTAACTTTCCTAAGAGGAGCCAGTAGTTAACTTTATAGGCATATACCTAGTCACATTTACAGTGAGAAAATGTCCTTAGCAATATGTGGCTTCTAGAGCCTAAAAATAGCCTTCTTTGGGTGAAAAATAGACACACAAGTAATGTTTTTAGAGTTAATTGGTCTCCAAGGTAACAGCATTTGCAAATGGTTGCCTAGGGACCCAGGTGAATTGTTTGTTGCTCTTTAAAGGACGTGACGTAAAGAATGTGTGTCCTCGCTCAGAGTCTGTGACACGTGTGTGAACTCCGGTCCTCTCACCTTACGCCTAAATATTTCACGTTACACAGTCCAACTGTGTAAACATTGTTACCTTACTGTTAGCTTTCCCAACAAATTGGTCAGTAGCACATTTATAATCTCTTTGCCACTCCACATTTACATTGTTATGTTGAAGCTGCGCGCGCATTTCTTCTCGTACCAATTTCAGAGCGTTTGTTTCCATTACAAAAAGAATATTCACGCAGGTAATGGGTACACCTCATAAATATATAATAGTTTAGTCTTTAAGGTAGGAAAGTGAATATATTACATTTTAATGCTTCTGGTGAACATATTTTCATGTCGATCTCAAGTATAAACTTATAAATTAGGTATATTTTACATTTCATTTCATTATTAGCATTTCAGTTCATTATTAGCATTTCATTTCAACTATTAGAGCTCATAGTCTGCAATGCCCTTTGCATTAAGTACTGACATTTGTACTACAAAAACTATAGTTATATGCTAATCTTTATTATTAGCTTTACTCTCTGTACAACCTGTAACAGATAGAGAAAATATTGCATTCCACCAAAAATTCGATACACAGGAATTTTAGAAACAAGTGAACATGCGTTTTTTTCTATCACAAGTATAATTAAAACGTGCTAAATAAGTTTAAATACCGAATTTGCCATTTAAATTCGGTGTTCCAAAGATATAACAACAATCCTTTCAAGAAAAGTGCAACAACTCAGAATAATCTATACATGGAAATGCCACCTTATATGTTTTTCGGCCGCGCCGTGGCTCAGTAGTTATACCGCTTGGCTCTCACCAAGGCGGTCCGGGTTCGATCCCAGGCGACCTACGGTTTCCCCCGCCATCTCATTTCACCGGTGCTCCATCTTCATCTCATGTATCATCAGTGCCATCGCCTCGGTGCCGTATGTAGTAAAAGCGGGCGTTAAACACTACACATTTCATATTTTATTTCTAAAAGTGGCTGCGATTTATTTTGATAAAAGTAAAATATTTTAAGGTGGTTACCGGACAAATAATAGTGTATTTTTAATTTCCTGAGAATACCCTTTGGATCCTTTCATTAGGATATGTAGTTCATAGGTATGATCTACCTGTACAAAAATATAGATCTGTACACAAATGTCAAATGAGAAGTTATTTTTATTTGTTTTGGTTTTCTCATATTTATGCTATGATAAAAGATCCTAAACATATGATATTTTATACAATAATGTTTGAGCCATTTTAGTAAATAAAAAGTGAATCGTGTAAAGGGTAGCTAAGAGTAATAAATTCTGTTTAAAACCATCATTGTTGCATCCTTGGAAGATGAACGTAAACACAAAAGTTTGGTTAGTTTACCTACTTTCTGTTTTTGAGTTATCTACACTGTTAAACATACATACACACTGGGAACTTTTTCTGAAAATCTTCTTTTATACAAGGGGCCCGAAAACACTAATGGAAGAAATGAAATGAAATAAGAATTAATCGTTCCTTCACACTAGCTGCGTGTAGGGCAACGCTTGGAAAGGTAGAATCAGACTGAAAAATTCAATGCCATAGTGGTGATTTGAATCATGGATCTCTCGGTCTCCGTCCGTTTGCTCTTAAACATTGAGCTGCCATGGCAGCATACCATAATGACATTAAATTTCACTACTGACTCATATTTTTAATGGCATAGTAACTGGACGGGAACCGGAAGATCCATGATTCAAGTCACGGCTATGGCATTGAATTTTATCTGACTCTACCTAGAAAAAGTTCTCTCGTACTCACGCATAGTGGGAAAGAATAATTAATTTCTATCAATTTACCTAATACAGGTTTAACAATGAAGCCTGGGACTAAAGTACCTAAGTATAGTAAGTCGCCACAAAAGATATGTATCTCATTGTATCTGAAAGCCCCTAGTGGTCTACCGGGAAACATACGAGTCAGTTGGAGAATTTAATGTCATGTCGGTACTTTGGTCATGGTAGTTCCATGATTAAGAGCGACCGAATGGAGACCGGGATATCCATGTTTCAAATTCCATCTATGGCTTTCTATATACCTATCCAATCCTTATCCTGCACATGGCTAGTATGAGAGAACAATTAACTTCCATCAATTAATATAACAGTTGCGAAATAATATTTGTTGGAAGGTTTTACAAAATCAAAACTTACGAAAAATGCTCCATGTAAGGCATAATCTGGGGTAGGGGGATACACCAAAATCTTATCAGATCATTGAAAGATGCTCTACTTAAAACCCTAGTATGGCGGTTGACCAAATTTCCGTTTTTCAGTTATAGTGCTCACATCTCCCTCTCTCTCTGTCACACATATACTTTGTATGCATTCAAGGGACCTCAAAACCTGCATTTCAAATAAAATCTCAGTGTCGAAGTTTTGGATAGAATGCTAGACTTCAACTTTCTATTATTACGTGGTAGACAAAGTAATGATGAAAAATATTTCTCTTTTGAGAAAATCATAACTATTAGAAAATATAAATAAGGTAAGTGAGGGGAAGATAGAAGTTGGGGGAAGACGGAAGTTTCGTAATATTGTCACATGCGTGATTGGTGAGTGCTGACATTTATATTAAATTGAGAATAGTTTATTCAGGACTCTTGAGATTTTGTAGAAATTTAATCTTACAGTTTCTTAAAGTACAGAAGCTTTGTTAAAATTGCGTAAATAATAGAAAGACTGCGGTTTGCTATTTCCTATGGCAAATCCCGTGGAAATTACTATAACATCAGCTTCCCCTGGTGTACGTGCAGAGTTGCACAGAGCAACATGGAGCTTTGCTCCAGCTCACGCCATACGGGATGTTCTGGAATAATGCAAATGCACTCTGCTGATTGGCTGCTTCAATTCGGCAATTGTTCTTGCCGTTGCCATGTTGCAAAGCGCTTCCGGAAATGTCTAAAATTATATAACTGTCCACGAGGGTCCACTCGGGGGCTCTCTTTGCTGTTTGGCACGTGATTCCGGCCGACACCTTCGGCATGGCGTCCTGGACTCGACCACTGGCTTACTCATTCTTGACACATCTCCCAAGGTGAGATATACAAATTATTATTCAATTCATCATGATAATTCTGTTACTATTTAGCTTACAAAGCCCCTCCATTTGTAAACCAAACATCGCAAATTGGGACTAGATACAAGTTCTTAATTATACCTATATTGTTATTGTTAAGCCAAGCGTTTGTTATTGTTCTACCATCCTAAACTCCAACTTAGCTGTTCCCATTAGTCACCACAACCATAGTTTGTGCCAGTATTTTGTTCATCTGAGACTAGATAGCAGCATTTACTACAACCTAGCATAGGGGCATCCAGTTGGAAATGTGCTGTTGTGTTCGTCCGTTTATCTTGCTTCATCCAGTGATAAACAAGAAACTACTATCCGTAAACTTGGTAAACACAACCAGTGTAATATTTCGTTGCCAATACGTAAGGTCTAGCTTTGATGTACTGCATGGATCTTCAGATAACAATGGTATTTTACCATGTGCGTCTTTGTGAGCTCGGACCAATATGGCTGGTAGTGTACACCATAAATAAGGTTCACTTGCAACTTCCCCCAGACATTGGGGTAGTTGAAAGTTCTTAAAGAATACTGATAAATTACAAATGACCGATCATGAAGGCTTGACCGATCATTCTTCAAACCATTGAAAACATTTTGGCTGAAAGCTTTGAATACTTGGATTCATTCAAACCCTGGCCGTAGAGTTATAAGACTGCAGTTTGTTTCTCTCCTTTCTTCATTGTATCATATCTCTGACATGCGTTAAATTTATATTTTATAAAGTGTCTTACATGTTGTAATACAAATGCTCAATTTGCTTTACTTTTTAATTTCAAACTTCGTGTTGTTGCAGCTTCCTCCATATTGTTCCATATTCCCCACTGTTAAATCCAATACCCCTATAGGGTATGATGTAAGTTTTGTTGCAATTGGTTTAATTGTACCTTTTTATCTCCTAACATTTAAGGACACTGATCCCTGTTTCTCCCAGTAACAATTATATATAACGCAATACCTTGAAATACTTTTCATATATTCCTCCATTCACATTTCTATGAAAAAAGCACATAAATGTTAACTATGTCATCTTCCCCCGACTTGCCTTATACAGCAAAGAGAATGGCCAAAATAATTGCCTTAAAAGAAGCATTTCATAGAAACTGTATGTTTTAGCGATCTCTATTCTATTTATGTACTAAGACATTGTCTGTCTCTTATTGTTCACCAGTCATGGAAAAGTCATGAGGACATACCAAGAAAATTCAAGGTTTTGTCATTTGTTATGAAGATATTTTAAATATACGATATTTCTATCAAAATTGTTAAGAGTTGTCTTAGAAACGCAAAATTGTCGAAAAACATTCCATATAGGGGCAGTACGGAGAGGGCGATATTCTAAACATTTAGTCTCATCCCTGAAGCCCGCCTCGGTGGCGTAGATGGTAGCATGTCTGCCTAACGTTCAAGAGCTCCCGAGTTCGAAACTCGGTCAGGGTTAGTCACCTGGATAAGGGTTTTTCCGGTGTTTTCCCGTATCCTAAAAGGAAAAATGTTGGGTAACTCTAGGCTCCATGGACCCTGGGCCAATTTGAGCATCATTTCACCCTTTCCAGTCATCGTCCGATATGGCTTAAAAGATAAAGGGCGTAAATTACAAAAAATAAAATCATCTCTGAAAGCTGCTGAATTTTAACACCAATAATGTTCTTTAACTGGTTTCGTTTTTAGTTATGCAGTTCTCTCTCTCTCTCTCTCTCTCTCTCTCTCTCTCTCTCTCTCTCTCTCTCTCTCTCTCTCACACACACACACACACACACACACACAAACACCCATTTTTCTAAAAATATTATATTTTGCACTCACGTGACTTTTCTAATTTTACCTTAACTATTCTAACAGGAACATTTCGCCTCTCCACCTCATATTAAACGAAACATATATTTGCAGACATTATCTTATTGTTAATTCTTGGAGGTGCAAAGGTAATATAGGAAAACCGTAGGCTTTAAGAAATAGTCAAATACTTAAACAGGTGATCGCTATGTGGAATTCTGCTCTCTGTGTATGGCGATATGATAAGAAACGAGTAACAACTTCATATTTGAGTAAAGTACAAATATTGCAAAATTCAAACGTTTAACAAGGAATATCTCGGAGATAGTTCACACTCTAAAAATTGTGTATGACATAAACTGTGTATCTTAAAGATATCTAAAATGTATTTCTGGTATGTGTAGTAATATATTATCAAAGCATCCCCTTGGATTTTCCAGCTAAACAAGAAATATTCAGAACGGGAACTTCTCCAGGCATTTCCAGAAAATTCAACACATACATTTCTCTGGACATTAAATAACTTAAACAGAACTGTGGGGTTTTAATAGTAATCATCATAATCATCATCATCATCATAATCATCATCATCATCACAATAATTATAACAACAACGACAACAACGATAACAATAACAATAACAATAATATTAATTAATAATATTAATAATAATGATAATGATAAACTGTGTTAGTCCCATTTAACCAAATGTTTCTTTTTGAGTTTCCTTTTAAATTTTGCTGTTCGTGACACACACACACACACACACACACACACACACACACACACACACACACACACACACACACACATACACACACATGAATGCACGCAAATAGCACGAAAATAGCACGCAAATGGGCTTTTTCGGACACGGGGGCATTAAAACGTGTATTCCAGTTATATTTCGGTATCGAACTTTTTGTTGAAACGCAATACCTTCTCTACCTAGTAAGTAAAAGGCGGATAACGACTTCGCATTTGAATAACCTATATGTATCAAAAAATTCAAGCAAATAAAAATGGGAATACCTTGGAAGTGGCTAATCCTAGCAAAAACAAAATCCGCAAAATTGTATTTTAAAATCTAATTTTCTTTAGTTGAACTTCGTCTGTGTGTTTCTGTTTTACAGTCCTGCAAATATCGTTGAGAATGAAGTGGAATTCTTAGAACATTCCCAGAAATTTAAAAATAAACATGCCATTTGTCAAAGATATATCTTATACATCCGGAATTTTAGTCAAAATCGTTACAGTTTGATAAGTATTCCAATTAAGGGGTAGTCTGAAAGAAGGAGTTTTCCTAAAAACTTCTGTGCTGTGCTCTTGAAAGGTGCTGAAAAAATAATAAGTTTGGCATCTAATTAATCTTTCACATTTTTGTTGTGGTTTTCTCAGACAGACAGACAGATACATATACAGACCGTTTTTTTTTTATAAAAATGCTTTTCTTAGTATTCAGAAACTCTCAAAATATGTATGTCCAAAGAAACTTCGATACTAGTAAATTTTTAGTGGAATAATTACTAAGTACATGTTAAAGAAGGTAATAAAGGATTTTGTCATTCTCCCTGGTCTAGAGGTAACACGCCAGCCTCAGACGTTCTAACACGGCGCTCTTAACCTCCTTAAGTAAAAACTCACTTGTAATAAACGGAGGTAGCTAGAAAAGTCATGGAATGTAACAGATACTTTTGCACAGTGCAGTACCTCTTCGCAGTGTCATAGAAAGACCATTTAATTTCAAGTTAGCATATGACAATCTGCTATTAAACATTTCATGTTGGATTGGGTTTGCTCTATCCTATATGTTATAGCCCGAGTTTGAACAACGGATCTCCCGGCCTCTGTCCTGTTGCTCTTAACCATTGTGCTACCATAGCAACATGCCAGTATGCCATCTAATTATTTAGCTGACTCGTATGTTTCCTAGTGAACGATCTATTTAGTGGCGACTTACTAACTCTAAGTACTTAAGTCCCAGATTTCATAAGAGACCGGAAGATTCGTGGTTCAAATCCCGGCTCTGACATAGTATTTTGCAGACTGAATATACCTATGAAAACCTTAGCTTACACACGGCTAGGTTCAAAAGAAATTAATTCCCATTAACTAACCTAATATTGATAACTAAGGAGCCTTGGACTTCAGTACTTACGGCATGGTAAGTCACCACAAACGTTACGTATGTCATTATGTACGAGAACTCCTAGTGGTTTATCGAGAAAATACGAGTCAGATGTAGAATTTAAAGTTATACTGGCATGTTGGTCCCGGTATCTTAATGGTCAAGACCAATCGGATGGACACCAGGAGATCCGTGTTTCAAATCCCGGCTATGGCACTGAATTATTCAGTGTTACTCTACCTATACAAATTTTAATCTACACACGTCTAGTGTGAAAAATGTACTGATTTCCATGTATAAAAATAATCAGTAGTTGCTAGAAGAGCCATGTAAATGTAATATATGACATAAAGGAAAATGAAACAATGGCTTGGGGGAGGAAACTATATAGAGAGAATCTTCCTAATTTAAATTAGAGATCTGGATTTTGATCAGGTCATATGGCTCAAATGTGAGAATAAACATGAGGCACTATACCTAATAGATACTGTTGATATACTACCTAGAAGCAATGACCAGAGGTAAACTTTTGATCAAAGAGAAATGGATGGAAACAAGCTGCAAAAATTTAAAATATAAAGCTTGTGTGGAGATGCCGAGGTATAGTTTTTGCACTATGTAATAATATTCCATATTTACCGTTCTTGTTGTTACGCATCGTAAGTTGACATTCCCACACAGTGCAGTAAGTATTTCTATAAAGAATTATATATAGGCGATGTACGTTCTAAAATCTAACACTTATCTTCAATTATATTTAATAATGTTTCAGCTAATATCTTAAATACTACAATTCAGATTGATATAAATACAAAAGGTGCCAAAAATAATGTACCACACACATGTGGTAAGCACATAATGGAATCTCGAGAATTGAGAAAACCCCATGCAAGTTCCTCATTTTTTCAAACCTTTCCTCGTTTCGTATACATTAATATCGCAATATACTATTATTAAAGACTTTGTTAATTGACATGTTCATATCAACGCCGCCGATATGCCGGAATTTTAACCCATAGGACCTCTTTTACGTCCAAGGACTGACATGGGACTGTCGCTTTTGGATAGAAGAAATAAGCTGTTCATTGTTAAGGAGCAAACTCTCGTCTTCCTGTTGGAGGAATTCTCTAAGAGAACAGACAAATTCTCTAGCTTGGCTATGCAATGTGTATCGATATGTTTTATTTAGAACTTTTTATATGAATATTGTTTTCTGACATGACTTAGTAGGCCATGTAATTACAATATAAAAAGAAATATATGTGTAATTTTGTGATTGGCCGTAGTAATAATCGTATTACGTATTGTGATGACGTAGCAGTAAATCGGCCAACCACAAAATTAATAGAGGAGTAACGATAGTTACGAAAAATCAATAATCTTGAGATAGATATATGTTCTTTAGTCTTGTTTGATAACTATGGAGAAATGTTGCGGTGAATATAAAAGTTTTATAACGGAAAATTAATATCTTCAAAAAGAGTTATTCTGTATTCGTAATAATGATGAGTGGACGTTCAATAGTGATGAATTTTAAGTAATTAACTGAAAATATATATATTAACTTGAAAATAAGGATTTATCGATGTGTTGGAAGTAATCTAAAGTAATTGATTAAGAAGGAAAGTTCAAGTAAAATGTAATCCATATTATACAATTAAATAATATATTACGAAATCGGAGTCATATAAAATTTTATTTCTGTCACTAAAAATCCACACCTAAAATAAAAAGATCTCATAACTCTTACTTAGCCAAATTCAATTCAGTCGATACAATTAGTGACCTGAAGAAACTGAGTCGCACAAACTGACAACATGGGAAAGGATTTTGCTTGCAGCGAAGAAATGCCGCTACATATTTCACCCGAACGTGTGGCTGATTAAGCTGGAGAATTAGATCGGTACAAATGTTACAACCCGACCGTAAGCTGAACTTTGCCTCGGTCCACCTCTAATCCTACACAACTACGTCTTGCTTCCATAAAAACGTATTTTAATTGTGTTTTAAGAAGGTAGGCTAACAACACACAACCCAACTAAATACTCAAGAAAACTCTGTTTCCCGCATACAACTAGCCGTAACTGACCTGAGGAGTACGTTATTCACCAGTGTAAGCAATCTGGCAACCTTTGTTTACCTTTCCATAGCGATGACCTTTCCGTCCCTTGCTTCATGACCTTCACGTATCATCTTTTAAAAAATCACACAGTAGTATTGCGTGTTTGCATGTTAAGTAAGAATGGCGGAGTTGTCCATTTCTCTGAGTGATGTACAGAAACATGAGTAGAAAGCCTCTAAAAGTGGTGAAAAGGCTATTGTATTAAATGCGTTAAACTTTTTCTTTAAGCTTTATGACACCCTGGCTGTGAAAGAGTTAAGTGAACTAACGTCTGAAGCAAGTTATGTATATGTGTACACCGGTTCATATGTGAGATCCGAAATTAAACTAACAGTAACTGTAAGAAGCATTAAAAATAGAAAGGCCCTGTAGTGTTTTTGAGCAAGTGGATGTTAAGTGTGCTACTCGCTTTAAAGTGTATTGTTCAATTTTACACAAAACAATCTACTATAGATAAAGTACTTTAGTAAGTTTTCACTCACAAAATTATGTTCCACGACTTTTCTTTAGCACTTTCTTTAATTAGTTTATTTAGTAAATATGAGCCGAGTTCTTTTATAATACTGCACTGCTGCAGTGAAACATTTGACGGTTGCGATAAAAGTCAGACGTAAATAGCTGACCGAACGCGTGTTTCTTGGCGGAGTGATACAAATGGCAATGTTTTTGTTTCTCCCCACTTTAAGCTTGGAGGGAGTATAGGTATTTACGTTCTTGTGGCAAGCAATCCACTAATTTAAATGTAACTTTGGCAGGCGCTAGCATAAACACGATTAATGAGTACGAGTAGTGTGCCAGAATTGACCAGATGGGCATCAAGTTTCTGAATGGTTAATCCTAGACACTGAGAAAGATCTACTTCTTTACTTCAAATCGTCCATTTGGTAAAATAAGATCTGACGCTTTCCTGGCGAGGAATACGCTCACTTTCTTCTCGGGCAGCCAGCCGGGTGAAAAGATGATTAGGTATCAACGTTCCGGGAGTGTGCATCTCTCCCATCATCAGGATATTTATTAAATGTTATAACCACAAATGAAATACTGGATATAACACAACTATAAACAAAGACAAAACACTATCAAAACTCGCATTACTGAACAAAAGACTGTTTTCAGTAAATTAAATGCCAGGTCAGGAGATGGCGTGAGTATAGAAAATTGGGTCAAAGAAACGTAACTACTTAACTTGATTATCAAGCTGTATTGATCTTTGCTTTTTAATTCGACGGATTTCCATTTTAAGGCCGGTTTCCAAGAGGATCTGAACTGGAATACATCATCTCGATTAAGCGTGCTCCTTTCAGAGGAAGTCGCCAAAGCCTCCTTAATACTCCGCTCCCAGTAACTGTTGCATTTTACCAAGATGGTCATCTCCCGAAAATTGGCTCTATGGTCGTTATGAAAACAAAGCTCTGCCAGCCCAGACTTCTCAGGTTGCAGTAAACGATTGCTCCGTTCATGTTCGATTATTCTAGTAGTGATGGTCCTTCCGGTTTGTCCTATATATGGTGTCCCACATTCACAGGGAATGCGGTACACTCCCGGAACTTGGAAGTCCAATTTGTCTTTCACTGGTCTCAACAGATGTTTAACCTTCGGAGGTGGCTTGTGGATGGTCCTGATGTTGTATTTGGCGAGAATTCTGCAGTTTCTGCCGGATAGATTGCCGGTAAACGGGATGCAGGCTGTAGCGGTAGGCTTATCTGACGCTTGTTGTATTACAGGTTTCCCTTTCCTAGCTTTGGTGATCGAGGCTTCAACGTCATATTCGGAGTAGCCGTTTTGACGGAAAGTGAGTCTCAGGTGCTGTATTTCTTGTTTCAAGTGGCTGGGATCAGAGACAGACAAATCTCTGTGGAACAGTGTATTGAGAACTCCCAGTCGTTCAGACTTATGATGGAAACTATGAGCATTCTGATAAAGATCAGTGTGTGTAGGCTTGCGATATACAGCATGCCCAAGTGTACCATTGCTGTTTTTTGAAACAAGAATGTCCAGGAATTGAAGAGTAACTTTTGAAGAGTATTTTGATAGTGCTTTGTTTTTGTTTTTAGTTGTGTTGTATCCAGTATTTCATTTGTGGTTATAACATTTTATAAATATCCTGATGATGGGAGAGATGCACACTCCCGGAACGTTGATATCTAATCATCTTTTCACCAGGCTGGCTGCCCGAGAAGAAAGTGAGCGTCCATTTGGTGTTAGTATCATAATGATTAAGGGCTTCTTGGGATAATCTGGATGTGACAGTACGCAACTATTGTAATAGTTATGCTCAAATTTGGAATCATAGGGCCCATAAATAATGACATGTAATCAGAAATAGTCATCGTTCAATTTCGGAGCGAATAGTCACCCGAAGCTGCTTTGAGGTCAATGATCTCGCGCATTAAGCATTTCATGACAGGAATTTTCGCTGTAATGAACAGCAAAACTCACCGACATTTTGCTGAAGCCTTCTCTACATTGTAATGTATAATTCCTACCACAGTTTATGTCTGCCAACTACATATAATCCAACAACCAATATGAATATTCCCATATATTACAATTTATAAAATTAAACAAAATTTCCTGTTATATTACAATCTGGTCGCTAAGTATTTAACAGGCTATTCCTTACTCTTCTATCTACAAACATCCGTATAGTCGAGATAAACATTTACAGAATTTCTTTTATTACATATTTTCTTCTGGGTTGCTGTGATGGGTTTGAAATGGTGTTCCCTTGGCAAGCTCAGGTGAGGAAAAATGAAAGAAAACAATCAGATTTGTTGCATAAACCTCTATTTCTCTGCTCTTAAGCAAACTATTTAGAAAAGTTGTTGTTGTTTTCAAATGCTAGGCTCTGGCAATGAAGCCATTAGTTCCCTTGCTCTCCAATATTTCTGTGTAGTGGGTCCCGCAGGTAGGGCTTTGGGACGCAAGGGATAGTGATGTGCATTCCATAACTTCTCCTGTCCAAGTCCCAGCCTCAACCTGCCCATGGTGCAACCTACGTTTAACAATGAGACTCTGGGGACCGAGAGTTAGCGGTATAACTACATCAGAAATACAGAAAATGCTATTTCATCTCTTGTGTTAGCCTGCCACGGCGTACAAATGTTCCACAATTGGTGCTTGTGAGAAAAGCCAATGGGTTTTAAAACTCCTCCCAGCAAGGTTCAATGGACCCATTAACCAAAGACAGGTGTGGCCCTCCAGACATACTGGGGGCTAAAGTGAGTGGATAATGTAACCACCATTACAAGCAAAAAATTGGTGTCCACTTAAAAAACGGTTACAGTTATGCTACCTAAAACATGACAAGTCCTTCAGATAAATTTTCCGGAGATAAAATAGTCCCCCGTTCAGATCTCTGGGTGGGGACATCTGCAGGACGTAAATTACAGAACACCCTCAAAATTCTCCAAGGGAATGCAGTAGGACTTTCATAGAGTAAAAAAATGGAACTTCAAAAAGTCATAGAAGAAAAAGAAATAGACGTATTCATCATTCAAGAAGCCAATATAGCAAATGATCTACTAAAACATTTTTAAAAAGTTTATTCCTCTATTTCATGTTAATTCGTCTAAATACCACTTCGTTGCTAACTTTATTGTAGACGAAAAGGTAATATAAGAATACTGTACACTTAAAGCGATAGTCAAACATTTTAAAAGCTGGTTGTTATTTTAGCCATTGAAAATCTTTCTTTTTGCATGACCAAGAGGTAACATTTAATAACATACTTCTTTTTCAGAAAAGTTGGAAGCTTCAAACAAAACTAAGGAATATCTACGAAATTATTTACTCCAGAAAATAATTGTACCTAACACAATTTTGTGTTTAACAAGATCTACATTTGTTGTGCAGTAAGAACTTGTCTATCTCTTAAGGTTAAAAAGTTATACAAACGTCATCCAGAATAAAGAGAACATTTGATAACATTCCTAGTAAATTCAAGATATATATTTTCTTTGAATATGAAAGTGTCTTAAAATATGGTATTTTAACCAAATTTGTTACTCGATTTTTAAAATATGTTATACGTTAAGGGTCTTGAAGGTTATTGTGTCGTATCCTTAGAAGGTGTTGAACTTGAGTACTAAGATTTGTATTTAATGAAATTTTAGTATTTGAGAAATGCAGGAGACACTGGGATATATCAGGTAAGTCACCTGCCCCTATTTATTTTTTAATATATGGAACCTGCTAAGCGACATAATGTGAGTAACGCCTTTCATGAATGCCTTCTAATGGATGTTTTTCAGAACAGTTTATAGAGGAGGAGTAGATAACTCAGTGCATAAG
Organism: Mantis religiosa; assembly: GCA_030765055.1. NCBI lineage: Eukaryota > Metazoa > Arthropoda > Insecta > Mantodea > Mantidae > Mantis > Mantis religiosa. The sequence goes on from CM060950.1 coordinate 408,160,555, forward strand.
TGTTTTATAGGACAGAAAGCAATCACTATGTATGTCGATTCCAAAAACCTCATACACAGACACAGAGTTATAGTTACAATTTTGAAGGAGTTTACATACTTTTATTCATTAGCGTACTTTCACATACACCTTTAAACAGAGCCCTGAAGGAATAACATATCACAGACATCAGTTGAAAATAACATTGGAACACAAAATGGTAGATCGACACAGAAGGACCAATTGGATTTAAATCTTTAGCCAACACGTGTTTTCCTTGTCCAGCCATGTCAAAAATGCTAAGAATTAAGTAGATTATTTTCGCTTCTGTGAAAAATAAGGGCAGTTTTAGCTCATACAATAACTGTAACGGTGGATGCAGTTCTTTTTTTAAACTAGTGTTAAAACTACCAAAACGAGCTCAAAACACTGTGTGAGGCTGTAAAAAGCGTATAAACATTCGAGGTGTGTCCTGAGGTCTACCGTTACTTATTCGTATAGGAAGGAACCTTCCTTTGCAAGGTAGCGTTGGCGTAAATGCTATTTCAGCGCTCTGCCACTTTAAGTTGCGTTCATATCCTTCGTGATTAGCTCAAAATTTTATTACGCTTTGTTTTATCTTTTGGAGTATATAATTTGATATCATAACAGAAATAACATTTTATAACATTATAGGCGCTTACAAAATATAATAATAGCCAAGTTTTGCACTGGAAGATAGTTATAAATGTATACTTCATAGTAGATATTATATTATGGTCGGTATTGTGCTTGTCCCATTCAACCAAGTTTCAGACATTTCACAAATGCAAAGTGAAACAAAATATTTAATCATGAAACATATATTATTAGATTTAATGTCGTCTACATGCTCCTAAAAATGTAAGCCAACTACGTAACATGGTTTACAACATTAAATACTGTACAAATTATAAGGGTCACAAAGTTTAACATAATAAAAGAAAAAGATAGCCCGTAGTTACCCTTTAAAGGGCAACAGCCTCTCCTACCTGCCGGTAAGTTGCACCAACTTATATGGTGAGCTAATCCCTGTAGATCCCTAATTATCGAATTCGAATTCTTTGGCTCACATGAGAAGAATAGCAACAATAAATAAATTAGTAACTAATATACAGACACTTATTACAAGGATAAATAATAAAAGCAATGTGACGTTATTTAGAACCTAGCCTTTGTAACAGCATATTCCAGCAAGCTAACCCACTGGACCACCTGCCACTTGTTTTGTGCCGCTCTTTGGGAAAGCTTTCGTTATCACCTTGCTAGTACAAGATGCATGAAAAGCCGTCATTTATTTAAGCTTTTCGCAGCTTCTTGGTCTTCATTTAGGGCTGTAAGTATTAATGCTGGGCACGTATAGTATCGAATACAAGGGCAGAGCTGCAATAACGGCTTTTACGGCTTTTGCGTTAAAGGGTCAATGTTTTCACATTAGGCTATAAACTGCGGGTTCCATAGATAACAATAAATACGGGCAGGTGACTCACCTGGATATACATTAAACTTCTTGCAGAAGCTCTTGGTTTCGGGGAAGGTCACTCAAAATATGTATTTGCGATGAAATGTCGATATGAAATTCTTGAGTGGATTACAATAGTTCTCATACTTACTATACGTAGTAAATACAATAAAAAGTTATTTGTTATATATTACAGTATACAGCATTGAAAATTCGCACCAATTCGGTAAATGCTATGGTGCGGCCGCATTCACGAGGCCGTAATCGGCGGCCTAGGATTTTGCAGTACATGGCACCGCAGTAACCACCAATGGTGAAACTTTGGTTCATGCAAACTGTTATTGCTTTCCGGAGAGGAAAGGTCGGTCATGTATTTCCGGGGCTCTGTGTTCGATCCGAGATTCCTCACATTGCTCATGGAACTTCGCCAGCTGGTGGAAGATGCTGGCGCTGCAAATAGTCCCATGTATCTTGCTGGATGTGCCATAAATGTACAGACACTTCAGTATTTACACCCAAAAGCGTTACAATTTATTTTTCACCGCGTCACGTATGTAACAATTTCATATTTCAATTTCGGTGGAAGTACCTTCAGCTTTCTGAATTGAGACCAATAAGCATTATTAAGCAATAATGATATGATTTTTACTTATTCCAAAATTTTACAATTTAAAACTTTTGGCTGCATTTATTTGTCGTTACCTTGCTGCTACCTTGGCTTACATGACACCCTGGTCTTTTGCTTTGCCAGGTAGCTCTTAACTTCCATGCCTCCTTGATTACTTAATTAGTCCCTTTCTTCCCCCTCCTCTTCATTTCTTACGTTTTTTTACATTTCTGGCCCATTTTTCTTTTACTTTCTGCAAGAACACACCAATACTTCTAACCTTCTTTTCCTCCCTGTCCGTTAACATTTTTATAGCTACTATCCTCTTCTCTACTTTCTCCCAGTTTTCTTCCCAAACCTCTTTTCTCCATATTGCAACCTCCTCGCATTCTGTTACATAGTGTTCTATGCTTTCCTTTCCCCCCACACAATTTACAAATTCCCTTTTCCCTACCGCTTATCCCTCTTCTCATCCAAGCTAACCCTTCTCTCTCTTGCCTATTGCAGTAATCTACATATGCTTCTCGTCCCCAATTTCTTTTTATTTGCTTCAAAATTTGTAATGATATTAGTATTAACTGTGAAACTAACGTTGAATTAATTGTGTAAGACAGTCTTTGGGTCACAAGAATTAAGTTGGATATATTCACATTTATCTATTTATTTTTAAATTTTAAAAAACATACATTTTCAGATAAAACAGTTAAAAAATTAAAGAAAATTAATTTTAAAAAATACGTTAGAGATCGTATTAAACAACAATAAAAATATCAATTTATCTCTTAAAAGTACTGGCACCCAGCACTTACAACCGTTATCCGGCTGTCCTTTAAAACTACAAATAACAATAATTTGAAAAACTTTTTCTTTTTGCATTAAGAGCACTGGTATCCAGCACTACACTTTAAATATAAGTTTACTAAATAATGCCAATCTTTAATTTATTTGAAGTATAATTGTATACTCATTTATTAAAGTCTAAGTATATTTATGTATTCTTTACCTTTATTAACACATAGTATCATTCTATACTAGCTTAATAAATTGATTTCTATTAATTCTCTTTATCACTTTTTTCTTAAGTTGTTATATAAACATAATTTTAAATTAAATTTATTAGTTTTAGTTGAAATAAATTAATCACTTGTTTCGTCCATAATTCAACACATTTCATTAGCAATAAACGTATCTCTTATGTTTTCTAGAAATTCCTTGATTTGGTAATCTTAACTGGATCTATTTTGTATTCAGAAAACTGTACAAATAAACCTACGCCGAAAAATACTCTGAATCACACATACACATATATAAACCGCGCAGTTTTATTTATGCACACTCTCACTTAGCAAGTTTTGGCTATTTAGGATATATGATAGGATCAAAATATTCCACAGATAATAACACTTTCGCGAATTTCATCTTCACGCACGCTGTCAAAATAAGCGCCTCTTTTTGTATGCCATATAATAATAAAATCAGCCTACCAAACCTAATACATGCTGTTTTCGTCTTATGTTTTATATCCAATTCCAAAGTGTATTGTCACGGTGACAGCGAATACCTACCGCAAAAAGAAGGATTAAGCATGAGTTATCACATTTTCCCGCTTTTGTTATTTGCCGTCGAGAAATGCAAAAAAAAATCTATTATAGCCACTAACGTCCTGAGCCGAAAGTAGGCGCTTTGTTGTACCGTGCTCAATGTTTGCAGACCATTCGATTTGGACAGATCTGGAAGATTCGACTTCGATAGTGTTCCATTCCTTTCATTCGAAAACTTTTGGTTTCCCGAACGTTTCTTCTGTGACTTGTAGGCTATTTAAGGTGAGCGCAAAGGTCAATCTCAGTTCAGTAATAAGTTGACCAATTAGTATCGCAGTTGTCAGAGTCGGCCAACAGAGCAGTGTAAAACTATTAGATATACGTTCTGTGTGCATTAAGAAACTACGAGCAGCGCAATTTGGTCAATGCAATAGAGACATTAAGTAACATTATACTTGCGTGCTTACTCAGTGTATGTGTAAAAACTAAAAATGACTAAGTTGAACTGGATTCACAATTCTAGTGACAAATAAGTTTGTTGCAACTTCGTCTTTTCAGTTTAGTCGCAATATGTTTCCTTACCCTATTCAGTTTTAATTTCATTCTGTAGCTCTATTGATGAATTTTGTCTACATTTTGTTTACATTTCTTACCTGCTATATTATATATCTGTCTTTTTCGCGACACTACAGCTCTTCTCATAACACTTTTAGCAATTAAGATTCAAGTCAAGTTTGGATAAGCCTCTATGTTGACTCACCGCCCACCATTTTGAATACCCTATGTTATTCATTTGATTAGGATAATATATTTGCCTTTTATAGTTACTTGGTTATACTTAATTGTTAACAGCTAACGAAACGACACCGAACCAATATATAGAAGTAGTTACTCAGCTTCTATGTGACACATATCGATAGCTTTTACCACCAATATAGCTGCATAAGAAAACGCTACAGAATGAGTGTGGATTAGGCGGTTACAGGATAACACCACGTGCCTCACGCTAAAAGATTACGCAGGTGGGTGGCACTGTAGCTGTTTGTAAACATACCGGCATACTCCAGGGTAACTTTCTACTATTAAGAATTGCTTTGGCTTACGAAACTGCAATAAAGAAGCTATTCTTTAGTTATTTGTTAATGCGCCCCAACATTCCGTTATAACAGTCGATGATGGCAAATAAGCTGGTGGACAAATGCAGCTTAAACCTTCAGGGAAAAGTTAATGTTAGTGAGATAGAGGATGGAAACATTAAATGATAAGAATAATCGGGAACAATATCAGAGGATTATAGATAAAATTAACGAAAGCCAAATGCCTTATGCAATGAGACAAGCATTTTATTTTACTGTGTTTAATAATACTAAATAAAGCATCTGTAACAGAAAAGGAAGGTGTTGATTTTACAGTAAGTGGTTGAGAGTATTGTACAATTAAGATCATAGCAAAATGAGCAATCTTGGAACTGTCCGACTTATTATCGACTTTTTTTACAAGTAACTGCCCTTTGCCACATTACCTGAAAGCAAGGCTAGGATCATTGATAAAGAGCACGAAGTAATGCTTTTGTTTTCGTGACCGGTGCGTCCCAATAACAACTTTGGAGGTTCTCACACGAGTGGTTCCTGCGCTGCCTAATCACAAAATAATGTAATATTTAATACTGCATACAATTATACCTAACAGAAATTCGAAGCTGCGACACCGCAATTCGGCCTAGTTAAGCTATAAACTACGGTGTCTTTCCGAAACAACCTGTATAGCTACAACTATATTAGCAAATGCGAAATCTGCCATATAACACCTTACAAACAACTCCGTAGCTTCAAATACCCCTCTCTAATTAGATAATAAATATTTCTCTAAATATTAAGCGATACTTCATTAACCTTATCTACCCTGTCCCATTCCACAGGTAGCTCTATACAATAACAATGACCTTACACAAAGTTTGTAATGTTTTTACTGGCATATCTGGCACCCGGATCAGTATCCTCAGTACTTCAACAAGTGGTCCGATCCCTTTGTGCTTTACTCACTCAGTGTTCTTGTACCATTCTTCACTCACGTACTCACAAGTAAGCGAAATGTTGATACCTATCATTCCCATATGCCAGCTTTTCTGGCTGACCATTTTTAAAGGTAAGTGCTTTTGTTTAAATAGATAATATACACTATCATGCCCCTTTCCCTACAAAATCAAACCAGTGTGTCTAATACTCACTATAAAAATTTTATTGCTTTAGAAATTTACGAAGTGATCAGAGAATATCATATTTGATATACGAGGGCTGTTCAATAAAAAATGATCACAACTTTTTTTGAAAACGTACCTTTACTCATCCTCATAATTTTGATGGCCCTTCTCAAAATAGTCTCCCCTCAATGCGATGCACTTGTTCCAGCGTTTCTGCCAGTCTTCAAAGACTTACTGCAAACCATTTCTTGAGAGATCCTTTAAAATCGCCTCCGCAGCCTTCACCACTGCTTCTGATGATGGATAATGCCTCCCAAGAAGGCGTTTCTTCAAGTTAGGGAGTAGAAAACAATCACATGGGGCTAAATCCTGACTATAGGGAGGGTGAGGGATGCGCTTCACGTCGAGTTTTGCAAGATATTCAGCAACAACATTGGCAATATGCAGCCGCGCATTATTATCGTAGTGCAGCATCCAGCCTGCTTTGCGGAAATGTGGTCTTTTGCGCCTGATATGGACTTACAATGTTTTCAGGACATCCCTGCAGTACTGTCCAGTTACTGATGTGTGTGCAGGTACAACATGCTGATAAACCATTCCATGAATATCAAAGAATGAGATGACCATAACTTTCCCAGCAGAAGCAACCACTTTTGCTTTTTTGGGGGGTTGGTGATGAAGGAGATTTCCACACTGAGCATTGCTGTTTGCTCTCAGGATCAAAATGATGTAGCCAAGTTTCATCAGCAGTGATTACGTTTGAAAGAAATTCCGGATCTTCCTCTAACATCAACTTTAACTGCATGTTACCTCCATTGCAACAGTAGGCGATACTGAACATGTCTGAAATTGCCTGGTTCTCACAGGCGGTAACCAGGAGTACCAACAATTAAACTACTACGCCGTGTTTGTTTCACATTATTGAACAGCCCTCGTATTTCAGTTTCTGAACGTCCGTGCATCCATTTCATCAATAAACAAGTTTAAAAGTATCGTTGCTAACATACAACCTTGCTTTACCCTTTACTATGTAGATGCCAGAACTTTACAGAGAATTACATTTATCTTAATTTTGGCTTATACTTCGTTAATTTTTACTTTCTGTATAATTACCTATAATAAGGGCAAGTGTGGTACTCTACCCAAAAATTCGACAACGTGTCATGATATGTATATGTATTTTTAGAAAAAGATCCATGTATGTATGTGTCATTGAGAAGCATAAACATATTAAGAGAAGAATAGATACCAAACTTGGTATTTGGGTTCAGTATATTCCAAAAATGCTGCTCAAAGATTTTGCGTAAAATCCTCACTTCCCAGACTACCATTATATGTTTATTTTTTCTTATTTTCTTTATCCTTATCTTTAATTTTATGAATACTAATACCTTATATGAGGTTTCTTTATTTTTATTTTCTAAAAAATAGCTATAACTATTGGAATTAAAATACTGTATATTAAATATATTTACATAGCCAATAATGTGTCAATGTCTTCAATAATGTGTTCAATATTTTGAGAATAGTGCGTTATAGTTCTCTTCATTCTGAAGGGAATTCTGTACAACACGTTTATAATGACATTTCTGAGGTATTCGTTATTGAACATTCGAATTCTTCAATACTGTCATGGTTTTAAAGTTTTGTCGGTGTTGGATATATCTCGCGAAGTCGTGTTAACAATATGGAATTGTATGGTCAACATAATAAACTTTTGACTATCGTTATTCCGACAGAATGTGTGATGTAGCTATTTCTGTAAATGTTGGTGAAGTAGATAGACAAACAAGCTCTCATAAAAACATGGAAATTAATTGTCCGTTCATATTAGTTGTCTGTAGGACAAGATTTGGAAAGCTAGACAATGCCATATGAACCACGGATCTTCCGGTCTCCTTTCGGTTGCTCTAACTACTGAGCTAACGCGGCAACATGCTAGCATATCAAATTCCCAACTGACTGTATTTTTCAGTCTTGCCCTGCCATTTCAAACCTTATTCTACATTCGGCTATTGTGAAAAAGTTAATTTCCAGTAATTGACCTAATAGTGGTGTAAATTACTCATACGAAGCCTGGGAGCTAAAATACTCGCAACATTGTAAATCACCATTAAGATATGTATTACATAAGTATATGAACAAAATACAAACACATACATTCTGCTAGGCACGTCTATTAATTACTGCTAGCAACCCTCAATCGACCTGGAGTCTGCCAACCCGACTGTCGGTCTCACGCCCACATACGCAAGGCAGAGGTGAGCGATCATCCAGCATATAGGGGAAGAAGATGTACTCAGCATCACGCTACTCCCAGAAATTTGCACTCGTACCTATCGTAGCTCCTCAAATTCTTCACGATGCTGAGTGGGCACCCGTCCTACACCCGGGACATAAAATCTGAACCGCACAAGGGTGGCACTGAATTCGGAAGAATTCCGCAGCAGGGAACAAAAGCACAACGCCATGGGGCAGAACAAGCATGTACTATTAACGAACAGAAACATTAACAGTCCTACCAACAAGCTGGACGTTAGCAAAACATTTGCTTCACAGCTTGCACTGCCAACACTTAATACAACTAGAAATAATCAGAGCAATGACATCCAGATCATTGTTGTGTATCGATTGTCTTCTTTATTCAAACGAGACTTCCTTTTTCTGCTTTGCGTCTTACCCAGAGGAATGACAGTGATAAAATAAGTTAATCTCGATTCGTTTGGAGTAAACACACAATGTAAACAGGCACATGCCATGAATTTGTTCTGGCATAATTTAATCTTAATCTCAAATTAAGTATGGAAACCTGAAGTTCATTACCGGCACCTTTCCCCCCAAATTTACAAGTTTCTGGTGTAGCAGCCTGCAGAGCTAGTAGAAGGTGTGCTAGGTCACCAGGTGACCCCATCGAGGTTATTCGGTAGTCTTCCCTGCGGGTTTGACGCGCGTAAGTGGCGTATCCACTTACACCCGTCTTCACGTTGTTGTCGATGGGAGGGGGGGGGGCTTTTTAGACTCAAGTTATTGCTCCAAGGAAAGACCCCCGGAGTTTAACATCGCTCCCGGATAACAGAGGCCGGAATCTTCGGACTTACGGGTAGACCTCACTGAACAACATTGTCTTTAAATATGTTAATTTTTTAATTATTTTTGTTACTTAATGAAGTTCTTTGCGTTTCGTCGATAATGACGGAACCTTACTCTTTACATCGTAGCACTGAATTGCTATACTTTATTATGTTTATTTTGGATGTAACTTATTTCACTGTTACTATAAAATGTATTGTACTCATAATATTCTGGGTTCATTATTGTGTTTTAAATAGTAACTTTATTTTATCTATCTGTATTATATGTTCTAGATAACCATCAACATATTACAGCAGGATATGCTTTCTCAACATTGCTATAAATATATACATACTCAAATATTTTCCTTGTTAATGCTGCCGGTATAGTGGAATTTTGTCCCACGGGAGTTATTCAACGTGCCAATAAATCTACTGGCATAGGGCTCTCGTTTTTAAGCACACCTTCAGCCTAGGCTGGGTTTGAACCTGGACCTTGGGTTCAGTAATCAGTAATTAGTAATTTATTTCTCATCTCTTCTTTCACATCATCAAATGGAAATACAAAATCAAGATTACAATTATAAAATCCATACTGAAAAATGCCATATATTCCTAAATCATGAAAATCCTAGCATGTTGCTTGCCATTGACTAATAATTCGGTCTCCATACACCTAAGCCTAGGTTTTTGTGTACTGGAGACCATCTACTCCTTTTTACACATTTTGCCATTTCAGCTATCACATTCTATATTTTTCTTAATTGTTCTTAGCCATCTCTCTTTAACTTTCCCTAAATAATTCCATATATTTCACCTGTTCGTTTCCCCTTTTACTGACAATTTTTTTCTAATTACTACTTCACCCCCAAATTGTCCCACTTACTTAGCCAGGGCCGCTCTCTCCATATCTTTGTTTGACTACAATATAATATACAATGGATATCTGCATTCTCTTCTCCACACAATGGACATTTATCTAGCTCCCTCTCTTGACCTATACCTTTCAAGTTTCTCACTTCTGTTCTCGCCCAAGCAAAACCTTCTCGCCCTAACTTACTACATATATCTATATATCCTTCCCTCCCCCAGGTTGTTTTTTTGGTTTCAGTATGGTTGCTTTTTATATTCATTATCCACCTCAACAACGTATGGTATAAGAATTCCGGTTCTCAGCAAGATACTGTGTAGAAATTCTTCTTAAATATTGGATACATTTTTATTTAATACCCAAACAGCAATTAATATTTGTATTCTATTTTGGGAATAACAGTTCACCCTCAAACATTTTTACATTGTAAAATAGTTTATTTTCATGTCGAGCAAATTGAGAGAAAAGGAACAGATCTAAGTTTGTTTAGTGTCAAATATAGGTTTTAATTTTAACAGTTACCCAGGAGACGCAGCTTTTGTTGCTTATTTTCAAACTAAAAGTTGATATGTGCGTTGCATAAAACAGAAAAGAGACAGACAGATAAGAGGGGTAGAGGTAGCTAGAGAGCGAGAGAGGGAGAAAGAGGCAGAAAGCAAATGAGACTAGATAATGGATAGAGCGAGAGACAAATATACCGACAGTAAGGCTATGACGAGAGCGGAACTAGGAGTTCTACTATTTTTTCAATAAAAGGATGAATTGGTGGACTGGCATGGGACCAGAACGAGATCCACTTGTTGAGAGAGAAGTAGAGATATCGGTTAATCAAGGAGTGCAGTAAAAAGTGTGTTGGATGGCACACTGGAGAATTCCGGACAGTAACAGATGACAGCAGACGGCGCCACATCGAGCAAAGTGATTACACTGCATCGCCACCTGGGTGCCTTTTTTTTTATCTCCCTTCCTCTAAAGCGCAATCATCATTCTGGAATACATTTGGAAAGAGATGCAAGAAACTAATGCCACCAGATTGTGCAAAGTGCCTCTGTCGCTCTGCTTGTAAATAGCCGTATTCCGAACTACGGAAATGTGGTCTGGGTTTTTATAGGACCAATCTGATTCTCAAAACATTTTCTCGGCGATAGTGGTTTTTTTTCTATCCACTTCCTGGGCACATTGTCACTTTGGAAAGTTAAATTTCCTGCATTCAATGCTGATAAAATCCAACATCAGCGTGATCTGTTGATTTACTGCAAGTATGTACATGAGGTTTATTAAATCTTTTAACTATTGATATATTCTACTACACGAGGGATGTAACCATTGGAATGGATTACAGTACGATGGGATTCGTCACTGCTACCAGTCTTGATCTACTGCACCTATGTCACAAGTGGAGTACCACCGGGAGGAAGGATGAGGCGAGCAGAAATAGAGGGCGATGGAGCCAAAGAGTCACGAAAGTGCAGAGGGCAGGTTACCTACTATTGTCCAACTGGAAACTCCCCGGCAGCGCAGCATAACCAGAATCCCACGCACCGTGTTTCTGAAATGGCCCAGCAGGTCGGCCAGTAGACCGGAGACTGTCCTACCGGAGGAAGTAGTTGTCCTCAGAGCATATCATCCTGCCATGCACCGCCGAGACACCCGCCAACATTTCTACCCTGAAAGAGATGATATGAAATGATAATGGAGATGAAATTGAGGGACAGGAAATTAGGGGGCTGTAATTAATCTACCCAACAATCGCCTGGCGACCAAGAAAAACCCCGAAAATAACCCACGGATCAGGTAAGTCAGCCATGAAAATCGAACCCGGGCCTCCCCAATGCGGACCGCAAACGAAATTGCCTGATCCATCCCTATTGGTGGATGTAACCATATTTGATATTTTAATTTTGTCATTTTGTTACTTGGGTATCTATTTCAACTTTTGCTGGTACTTACTTAAAATTTAATTAATTGAACTAAAGTAACAACCAAGTTCATGTGAACTCCTACGGTTTTATTTAAATTTACGTCCTCAAACGTTAAGTCCTATGGGACGATGAATGGTATAGGTGAAATGATGCTCAAATGAGCCCGGGGTCCATAGAGCTTAGAGTTACCTGACATTCGTCTTTCAGGATAAGGGAAAACCTCGTGAAAACCTCATCCATGTAACTCACCCTGATCGAGATTCGAACTCGGAACCTCTTTAACGTGAGGCAGATACACTACCACCACACTACCGAGGCGGGCTACTCTTACATCATTTAAGCTGAACAGATAGGGTGTATAATAATCGACTGCCACATTGCCATCTAAGTTAATGTTCATTGCCGTGTTTCAGGAATCATTAGGTGCACCAACTGGTAGTTCTTAACTGCATTTACTATTTTTAATGTGCAATAGACATGGGTTGAACACTTGATAAAACACAGAATTCAATTACACTGCTCCTTTTTTATCAAATATGTTATCCCAATTCTAACTTACAATCTTCCTCCTTTTTACACAAATACAAAGTTCGACACTTCTCTACAAAGCCTCCTCAAGTCTCTTTAACATACACCCCTTATGCTGCTAATTATCCTCCTGACTTACGCAGTGCTACACGCCGATTCTGTACAGAGCTGATATCCATACGTGCACTGCTTCGCTGCCTGTTCCACAGCTCGCGGATTTCTTGCGGAGTCGCCCTTATTGACCTGTGAATTTCTTCTTAAACCGATCCACGGCCTGACAATTCCTCCTCCACCGAACCACACTATGCTCTAAGAACCACACGGTTCTCGCTATAACTTATTATACTACTGCCTCGCTGCTCCCTGTTCTAAGCCTTGTATGGGCTTTTATACAATCCTGTGGGGCGCAGTAGATCGTTCCAGAACAGGAAACCTCTCGAAAGGTCTTTTGCGCAGGAACCACACAATTCCATCAGGGCCTTGTGACGTTTTTGTGACGTCAGCCACCTATAGCCATAAGCCTCCGTCTCGACTCTTCCCCTCCATAACTGCCTCACGTTCGCAAATGTGACAATAGTGTTAAGTAGGGCTCTCACCAGTTTTAAACGAAAGAAACACTATCGAGAGAGTAGGCCACATAGTAAATGAGTTGATGAGTATATTTTTGATGTGCTATAAGTGAGTTTGTGACAACAGGTATAACGCACAGAGAAAGCTCTTACTGCAAGATATTAGAGACGTCTCTAGTTCAACTTCCAAGTTCTGTAAACCATACTAAGAAGAGGTTGCTTCGCATGTGTTCTATTATGTCGCTAAGTCGCGAACAAGAATGGAGTAACTGTAAAAACTGAAGAAAACTGTTTGAATACTAGTGGTAGGATGTTAATGCCAGAGGTTCTACTCCCATTAGTCCTGGACCCGTAGGACCAAGGACCCGGGCCTCCTTCGACCAGAGAGTTGCCGAGCTGTCCCGAAAGGGCGCCCGGCGCCTCCGTGGGGCTTTCCATAGGGCAAGACCTAGAGACTAACAAGCCCCCCCCCCCCCATCTGGTTCCTTGGACTCAAGACGGGATGGAACAGGATACGCCATATACGCGCGTCAACTCCAAAATGGGAAGGCTACCGATATGACCTCGGTGGGGCCTCCTAGTGATCCAGCACACCTTCTTCTAGCTATGCTGGCCAGTACCCGGGAATATTAATGGCTTCACTCAACCCCGTCCGGAGACGTACCCGATCTCCCACGGGTATCAGGAACTACTGCCCCCTCGAGTCCAACCCAATCCGAACAACTCCCTATCAGGGAGGAGCTCGAATGTTCGGCCCGAGGTTCCTCTAGTAACGTCAGAGGTACCACGAGTGCTAGGGGTCCGCATCGCCCGCACCACGGCAGCTGAAGGGGACGGATCCCCTCCCCTACGGGGACTACTGGCAATATATACGGTCCAGACTCTGTGTAGGTGTGAGTTGCTCAGTTAGTTAAGCGTTGGCGCAATAATCCTTAGGTCAAGGGTACAAATACGGCCCAGAATGATGGCCTATTTCTGCGTTGTCCTTGCAAGCTACAGCCCCAGGTCAATAAATCTAGTACATGTAAAAGCTATTACTGAATGAAATTCTGGTACACCAGTGATGCTGATATAATTCTGGCAATTAACAAAATCGTTAGAAAGAAAAATGTACCCTGTTATTTATTATATTAACTATTATATTATTTTACTGTTATATGTTATTATTGTTGAGCATACGATATTAATAATAAAATAATAACAATATCCAATTTTGTGGATTTGAACTGACACCTATCTTATTTTTGATATTGTTTTGTGGCATATAAACTTCTACACAGAGCCAGTATCTCCCAAAGGAGTATATTACTGTTATTGTTGTTGCTGTTTTTGGTGATAGTCGTGGAGTTGATGGTAACTTTCTGAATTTGATCAATCACTATAGCCTAATCAAAGTTTCACTAGGACCTCTTAACTCTCACTGCCGCTTCAGGAAGTGATGGTAGAATGTCTACCTTACATCCTTATCTGGACAAGGTTTCTCTGGCATTTTCACTTATCATCCTGAAAGACGAAGGGCGGCTAATTATAAGCTCTACGATCCCTGGGCTCATTTGAGTATCATTGCAATTACTTTGCTCATGGTCCAATATGAATTACATTGGAAGACCTTAATATAATTAAACCAGTCATTAATGTGAACTATTTTGTTTTCTGCCTGTAAAGTCACGTTTTTCATAGCGTAATGAGATTTGCACGACATAGTCTCTTCTTCCAGACGGTTCACTCACTGGAGAGTCAAAATTTAGAAGTCTTCATTCCGATTTAATTTAAAGCACTTCATGCATCTCATCACAATAATGTCAAAAACTCGAATGAGGAGCAGCGCTTTCCGTCGTAACAGAAAATCATTAATACTCTGACTTTGTGGGTTCGTGAAATGAAAAGTCCAATTGCACCACTCAAAAATGTTCTTTATTTCCACCGACTTACAGTTAAACTCTTGCCAATTACACAGAATTACGTAATGCACACAATTACGATTCACCAGTTCGTCCGTTACAATTTCACTTGCACTCGTAATTACGTACAATCCTCCGATGCACTCACACAGTCTTCTCGTCGTACACTAGCACTGCATTCTTACGCCAAGAACTGACTGACTGTCTCACCCAATTCACTCACAGCAGCCCTTTTTATAGGAATATCACCGTCTTCTAGAAGTCTCTGGATTAGATGAAGCAACCGCAAGTTCGAGAACCTAAGGGGAGGGTAAAGAGAGGGCTCAGTGGCCCGCAATTCCCCTCAGTTAGTGACAGAGACTAATGGGAGGTGTGGTTCGGCTGCCTCTGGTTTCCTCCCAGCTGTTGCCGGTCGTGCCTTCCGCTAATTGTGTGACAATATCAAACTTGGTAATTAAGTAAAGTATGAAATACTTTTAAACCACTTGTCAAACTATAAAAACAACAACTTGGAGTGGTTCCTCTCCTTGTGGGTTGGATTTATATCACACAATGCGGTGATATATCTCAAGTTGGATTCGCCCCTTCGTGAGGTCTACGCGCTCTCTCGGTGTGGCGACGCATGCAGAAGCCAAAACTTACCTTGATGTAGAAGCGATGAACCTTTCGTCTAAAAGCCATGAAGATGATGTTCTCGAAGATTTCTATATTCCATGTATATTTTAAACGTTTAGTAAACGTTCATAAATTATGAACTCCAATAACTTCTAATAGTTTCAAGAAGTGTTTTACCGAAAACGCGTCTACACTCTTCGAGAGTTCAAACCAGAAGAAAAGATTTAAGAATAAAATCATTGGTTCGTTTTTCTGTTTTGGTTGCTAAGTTACCGTAATATTTAATTATGATTGGTCCTACGTCACAGTTTGGGATTTCAATAAACCTAAGCATTTGTTGAATCATCTATATGGCCTGCTTGGTTATTATCTTAAGTTGAATTATAGATGGCCATGCTTACTTAATATGTCAATGTATGCAATATCAGATTCAAACTCCAACCCAAAAGAACACCAATATGCAGTATTTCACAGTATAATCAAAGGTTAGTGAACATTCCACTGACTATGGAAGATATAACAAGGATGTGGATCACATAAAATATGTTGCAAATGTAAATGGCTTTGATCCAAAATTTATTACAAAATGATAAACAAACATAAAAGACGGAAAACCATCAAGGACATTAGTACGTTAAAAGCTGATGACTTAAAGAAAATATATTGCAAATTTACATATCAGCCTAAGGCTTTTAATTAATTTAAAAGCATTTTCCGTTATTCCCATATACAACTAGTTCCACATAAAAAAATACAGCACGAGAAATACACTAAGTCACCTGCTCAAAAACACAAGTCCGGCCAACAAAATATCAGGAATTTATAGCGTAAAATTTGAGGATTGCTATGAAATATATATTGGAAAAACTAAAAGAAATTTGGAAACAAGGATGAAGGAACACATGAGATGCATAAAATACAAACAGGCAGATAAATCAGCCATAGCCCATCATTTTGGGTCAACAAATCATAATATTTCTAAACAAATCAAACTTTTGGTACCAGCAAAAATGTATTGGGAATTAACAGTTTGGGAAAATATACACATTTTTAAGAATAGGAAGAGAGCCATGAATTTCGAAATACCAAAATAGTGGATAACATCATTCAACTCGTTGAGCAGCGGCAGGAGATGGTGGCGGTCACCTGAAGAACTAGTCAAACATCAGCTGATGATGGGCACGCGTGGTCCTTGAAACATGTCCTAATTTTAAATGTAAGTGGAGCTAAATTGTTTTTATATTTTGAAAAATGGTTTAAAAAGATTTTATTGATAAAGCTCCACTGTTTGTAAATACTTCTATTTTATAATTTTAATAAGTAAAGTATATATGCAGACATTCAACATAAAGATTTTAAGTAAATCCTCAACCCAAATTATATTTCAGATGAGATATCTTTGACGATTTTTATTTCCTTGAAAAGTATTCAAAACATTTTGATTGAAATTACATGTATATCATAAATTTTCTTGGAATAGTCTCTGATGTCCTCTTCGTTCGGAAATAATTGGGTACAATTTTGCCTAACTCGCAAAACTTAAGTGGTAGAACAAATGCTACTTTACAAAAAACGCATATCTCGTCAAAATGTACGATTTTAAACCTCTTCATGGCGTTCATCAATTTCAAACGAAACTCTATTAGCTTGAATGTTCAAATACGTGTACTTTTTCCAAGAGGCAAGTCACTATTTATACTTTTCCGGTTTCATGTTAAAAGCAGGGCACTTCAATGTTATCCAATAATGATTCACTTTTAAGAAACGTGAACATCGGTTTTGTTTACTGTTTAATTCTGCAACGAACCGTGTAGAGACAATAAATCGTCTGACCTCATGAATCCTGAATGAAAAGGATCATTTAAAACGCTTTTTTTACAATTTATTATGAAAACAATGTGACCTAGTCATTTACAGTTATTACAATATAATAATGGTGGTGGTGGCGGTGGCGGTGGCTGTGGCTGTGGCGGTGGCTGGGGCGGTGGCTGGGGCGGTGGCTGTGGCGGTGCGATACATAGAAAACAAATATGGACAAATTAAACGAGTTTCACACTTCAAAGATCTTGGGGAAACACTTCAGAAAAAATGGAATCGAAACTAAAGCAAACAAAAGCAGATGTCAAAATATGGAACTAGAATGTCGGCTTACGCAAAATACATGTAACAAAAATGCATGTATATATACACAAAATTAAGACACTATAACAGTGCAATTAAATCCAAGTGCCTCTATGAAGCGGAAGTAGTAAGTTTGAACACAAAAGCAAAAATCAAAAGTATAGATAAAGAAAAACGTAAAATTATTAGAAGCATTTTAGGTCTGCAAGTCTTAGGCAAAGAATACAGACTTACAAGCAAAAGGGAAGAAAAAATATACATAGTGATATTAGGAAGCGAAGGATAAAAAGTTTTATGGACATATTTAAGAATTAACTTCAAACAGGCTCATAAAACGAATTATGGAAATTCACGACAGAAGTTAAGCAGAAGTAAGCACTATGAAATGTATTGGTGAAGTAAAATTGATTTAAAATTGGTAGGAATCACTCAAGACGATATCCTAGACAGGGACCTCTTTAGAATGAGGGACCATAAGTGGCAAGTTGACCAAGAGGAAATACCGAAGGAAAAGACTGGAACAAGGTGGACAGACGAGAGAAAGAAAGGCCACAGGCAAAGAATGAGAGAGCTTTGGATTCTTAGAAGAGCTAAAAACGTCTGTGAGTACTTTGAGCAGTTCTGCACGGGACTCATTTGCAAAAAAACAAAAGATAAATACATGGAAATATGTTCAATTGAAAATTTACTTCCAAAACTTAGAAAATTATATCTATATGAGATGACAATGACGATGACGACCGTAAAGATGATAAGGATAATGATATTATAATAATACTAAATAATAGTAATTCATAATAAGTCATAATAATGAAAGGGTAGAGCCAGACTGAAAAATCCAATGACATAGCTGGGATTTGAACCACGGATCTTTCTAGTTTCCGTCCAGCCACTCTAACCATTTGAGCTACTATGGCCAATATGCCTACTTTACATTAAATTCTCCAACTGACTCGTGTTTCTCCAGGTAAAGCACATAGGAATTCTCAAACACATGAGACAGCTACCTCAATGTCGACTTTCTATGCTGTAAGCATTCTAAGGCCCGGGCTTTATAGTACTTACAGCATAGTAAGTCGCCATTAAGTTAGTTCTCTCATGTGTTTATGAGAACTCATTGTAATTTACCGGGAGAAACACGAGTCAATTAGAGAATTTAATGTTGCGTCGCCATGTTGGCCATAGTAGCTCTAATGGTTAGAGCGGCTGGACGGAAACCAGAAGATCCGTGGTTCAAATATCGGCTATGCCATTGAATTATTCAGTTTGGCTCTACCCCTTCATAATGCGTCCTAAACACGGCTAGAGTGAAAGAACAACTAATTTCCAATAATAATATAATAATGTATGGATTAACAAGAAGCAGATAGAAAAAATGAAATGTGTAGTGTTTAATGCCCGCTTTTACTACATACGGCACCGCAGGTGGTGACATTGATGATACATGAGATGAAGATGGAGCACCGGTGGAATGAGATGGCGGGGGAAACCGGAGATCCCGGAGAAAACCCGCCCCAGCGCCGTGTTGTCCAGCACAAATTTCACTTTGCGGTCGCCTGGGATCGAAACCGGGCCGCCTTGGTAAGGGCCAAGTGGTCTAACCACTGAGCCACGGCGCGACCAAGAAGCAGATAGAAGTATAAGCTTTCGGAACAACTGTTTGTGGAATAGAGGATAGAGAAAAGTCACGTGAACCTAACATAAGAATTTTTTTTCCTTTTTTGTGTCTCTCGTATTAGAAGCCAACTATGGAAGAAATCGAATAGCATACCAAGGTTTATGATGCATATATTAACATAGATCTCGGAGGAATGCACGTAACGTAGATTAGTAATTTCCTTTGCTGCGACGGTTTAGAGATTCCACGAGTTCCAGTGTGACTCAGTGGAGCGGATGACGACCTACTCTCTGCGTACAAGCATTAGCTGTCACCCTATGTGACATAGACCATGTGGGAAAAATAACAGCGTACGGATGTCGAAATCAATCTTGTGTGTTAAATTATACTGTCACATTCACTTGCCCTCTGCAAAGTGAACATTTGCAATACATCGTTTTGTTTTATTTGTTTGGTCATCTTGCTCGATATATGTACGGCTATCAAACTCGGAGGGGAATTCCCAACAAAAGGAATCTGGTATGGAACAGTTACATTTATTTATGCCGTACCGTTCTACCACGTCACAAATATCCCTTATTTAATTTAATATTCCTATAGAAGGGTACACTTGCGCCCTCTTTACTTACACAAAGCCTGGGGTGATTTAATTACTTTCATTAATTTTTAGGTTCTTATAAAGTAACTACATTCCAAAAGTCATACATCGTAAAACGTTTAATACAAAATTTCATAAGGATTGAAGCCTTCATGAACATTTGAATTTTAGCTACATCAATAAATATATATATTTTGCTCTTTAAATCGAAAATATATAGAATATTATAGACTTCTTATTTATGTATTATCCTTTTTTCTTTTAAGAATGTTTACAGCAAATATTTATAATTGTTTGCGCTCAAAAAAACTGTTTTTATCCAAGTCAATACCATTAGAGAAAAAACACTCAGAGATTGAAGAAACTATTAATGTTACTACTTTTTTTTAATTTACGCCCTCCAACATGAAGTCATATTGGACGATGAATGAAATCCGTGAAATGATGCTCAAATGAGCTCAGGGGCCATAAATCTTACAATTACCCTAAATTTGTCTTTCAGGATAAGGGGAAACCCCGGAAAAGACCTTAATCAAGTAATCCACCCTGATAAACATTGGAGCTCGGGACCTCTTGAACCTAAGGCAGACACGGTACCATCTACGCTATCGAGGGCGGTGTTACTAAATTGAAAAAAAAAGATTGAATTCCGTTTGTTTTCATCCAAAAATCAGAAACGTAGTCTAATTACATACATTAGGCTTAGTCCTATCTCTCTAGTAAATAAAATATTAAATAGTAATACGGTTTCCACCAGCTCAAATAAAGAAATGTAAGCCATAAATTATTTTGTTGGAAAAAATGTTGCTTTCATGTTAATCAACTCAAACATAAATATACACAAAGAGAAAAGGAAACTAATAAGAAATAAATATAGTGCGAAAAGGGTTAGGAAGTGATTGAAATCCTCAACTTGTATCAAACTATTTTTGTGACGTTAGCAGTTCTCGAAATTGGTCGCGTTGAAGCTTAGCACGTTTCCTACTTAATGTGTGTGTGTGTGTGTGTGTGTGTGTGTGTGTGTGTGTGTGTGTGTGTGTGTGTGTCATGTGAGACATATCTAAGCTTATAAATAAACACTTCTTCGTTAATTTAAAAGATTTCCTAAACGAAAATTTGTATAGATGACGTAATCTGGATAGAATAATAATTTTTACACAAATACTATAGGTGATATATGTGAAGCTCTAATGCTAAAAGAAAGTCCTTTGAATGGATTACTGCTCTTTATTCATAGGCAATCTCTAATGGGAATTGGAATTATATTTTAAGTCCAATCCATTTACAAATGCAACGGATTATATAAATAATTTTACCCTCATACCTTTGTTGTTTAAAATCAAATCACCATTGTGACAGTTGTCAGGTTACAGAATGAATATTTTTCTTGTTCTTCTTCAACTACCCTAGATGTACCACTATTGTGGTGTTAGATGGTGTGGAAATTTCTCTTGGTGTGGTATGGCAGGATGGTTAAGGATTACGTGTCGGTGAGCAAGAGTACTCTCTCAGGGTTCAGCAATTGTCACCAGCCAATGAGAAGTACTGCTTCAATTTCCTGTGGCTTGTTTATTCCCACAGATCTTACTTGTCTGGTTGCTCGGCTTTTCTCACTTGCTCTCACTCTGGTTGCGTCGCCTTGTCTGTTTGATTTGCGACACCCACGACGTTTAAGATCCAACTCCACTATTACCTCGCCATCAGATATTAAACTAGCGTGTCTTCTCCCATTCGTTGTAACCAACCGAGTGACGCTTCTCACCTCGCCCTACTCTCGGCTTCCTCCTAGATTTATTTGCCTATCCCCACCCTTTTTCAATTTGTTCTGTATTTCACGCCTATCACGTGAGTTTATAGGAGTTTATTTCTAATATTTTACCTTATTGGTCATTTCCATTCACCTTCAACTGTGCAGCAGTCACGGGCCCATCCACTAAAGTTGTATGACCCTTTGGCGTCATACCAGTACAGCATCCTGCCTCTACATATTTTCCTTAAACCTCGCTACTGTCTGAGGCTCCGTGCTGGCGAAGGAATTTTGGGCTTCTATTGTCCTATTGTTTACGTATCCGGCCTCGTCTGCCCGTTCTAGCTTAAGGCAACTTTTCCCTTATATTTACTTCATTTGCACGTTGTTCCTATTACAATATTTCTTTTTGACTTTATTTCATATATCATTTATTCCCAATTGTTTATTATTAGTTTATATGGTTTCATCATCCTTGTATTACATTATTCTATCGGAAACCTGTGGTTTCCGCTTCATAGGGGATTCTTGTTCCAATATCCCTCTAAGGTCGGGCATAAGGAACTCAAGCTTTGGATCTGATAGGCAAACAGGATAGGCGATCATTCCAATGTCTGGCGTGAAGGTGAAAAAAGTGGATGATATATATGAGGGCGAGATAAATGACAGGAAAGACGATAATGAGCAATTGGTGGTATCTGGCGGTGGAAACCGGAGGATCCAGAGAAAATCCGTCCCATCACCATATTGTCCAGCACAAATCTCACATTGCGGTGGCCTGGTATCGAACCCGGGCTGCCTTGGTGAGTTCCAAGAGATCTAAGCTCTCAGCCATGGCGCGCTGAACGAGTCAAACATCCAATATGCCACGATATACTAAATGGTTCTACCGCAAATAGGAATGAGAAAGTATTTAAGCTCTAAATTAGGATAAGCTTAACTCAAAACACAGTACAGTATTTTCAAGGAGATAACTGATATAAAACTGATGTTATTTAAATAAGTACTGATTATAAAACACATTTGTAAGTTAAACATTGAAGAAATCCTTTGGTTTCTGTTAATGGAAAGTTAACTGCAATAAAGCAGAAATTCAAGTAACAGAATTTCTCTACCAATGATTAATGAGAGCTAAGCGACTTAGCTGTTAGTATATGTATTAATAGGTTCGGTAAGGAGCTTTTTTTGGCTCGATAAAGTCGCATCCAACAGTAAGTAGAAAGAGGTTAATGATGAATGTTCATACTTAAATCAATACTTGTTATCGGTAGAGGCACATACATATTTACTTTTTCTACTACGTTTATAGTAAATAGTGTAAATATTGTATTTCACGCAAAAATACGATGCCGAGAGACTATATCGGAAATACAGCTTTTGAGAACCATAAAAATTAAAAATCTGTGTGAGAGATGGACAAAATCTTACTACCCAAGGCTACGAGAGCTGATCAACAAAGATTGAGATAGTTTTTTTTTCTTCACAGATGTACGAGGGCTGTTCAATAAAGAATGATCATAATTTTTTACGATCATACTTTTTCGCGCTAAAATTCAATCTTACTATCGTATATTCTGTTAGCTTAATGTGAAATAAACACGCCGTAGTAGTTTCATTGTTGGTACTCTTGGTTCCCGCCTGTAAGAACCAGGTAAGTTCAGACAAGTTCAGTATCGCCTACCGCTGCAGTGGAGGTAACATGCAGTTAAAGTTGATGTTAGAGGAAAATCCGGAGTTTCTTTCAAACGTAATCACCGCTGATGAAACTTGGCAACATCATTTTGATCCTGAGAGCAAACAGCAAAGCTCAGTGTGGAAATCTCCTTCATCACCAAACCCCAGAAAAGCAAAAGTGGTTACTTCTGCTGGGAAAGTTATGGTAATCTCATTCTTTGATATTCATGGAATGGTTTATCAGCATGTTGTACCTGCACACACATCAGTAACTGGACAATACTACAGGGATGTCTTGATAACATTGTAAGTCCATATCAGGCGCCAAAAGACCACAT
Organism: Mantis religiosa; assembly: GCA_030765055.1. Taxonomy (NCBI): domain Eukaryota; kingdom Metazoa; phylum Arthropoda; class Insecta; order Mantodea; family Mantidae; genus Mantis; species Mantis religiosa. The sequence continues at coordinate 408,183,935 of CM060950.1, forward strand.
TCCGTGCTAATGTTGCTGCTGAATATCTTGCAAAAATCAACGTAAAGTGCATCACTCACCTTCCCTATAGCCCGGATTAACCCCATGTGACTTTTTTCTATTCCCTAACTTGAATAAACGCCTTCGTGTGAGGCATTATCCATTATCAGAAGCAGTGGTGAAGACTGCGGAGGCGACTGTGAGAAACGCTGGGACAAGTGCATCGCATTCAGGGGAGACTACTTTGAGAAGGGCCATCAAAATTATGAGGATGAGTAAAGGTACGTTGTCAAAAAAAAATTGTGATCATTCTTTATTGAACACCCTTGTTTATCACTGCAATTCAATGTTTACATGATCTTTTTCAAAGTAGTCCCCTCCTACTTCAATACACTTTTTATAGCGTTTCTGCTAGTTCTTGAGCACGTGCTACAGACTATTCTTTGTCAGGTCCTTGAGAATCGCCTCACTTTTCTTGAGCACTGCTTCAGAGTTCTTAAATCGAGCACCCCTAAGCTTTGAATTTGTTGATCAGAAGCTTCATTATGATCCTGAAGGAAAATCAAGTCAGCACACTGTGGAAATCACCGGGTTCCCAACACCAAAAACGGTAATAGTTGTTCCATCTGCAGGGAAAGCGATGGTGATCATATTTTTTGACTGTAATGGAATGATTTACCAGGATGCAGTTGCCCCTCACACTACTGTTACAGCAGCATACTACACATCAGTATTGACTACACTGAGGAAGCACATTGCAAAGAAACGACCAGGACTTTCTCGGACTTGGTAGCGACTTCATCATGACAATGCACGGCCTCACGTCGCAAATCAAGTCATGCAGTTTGTGGCTCGATTCAACACTACCTGTGTACCACATCCACCTTATAGCCCCGATATTGCACCCTGTGACATTTTTTAGTCCCATCAGTAAAGGAAAAGCTCAGGGGTATTCGATTTGAGAACTCTGAAGCCGTGCTCAAGAAAAGTGAGGTGATTCTCAAGGACCTGACAAAGAATGGTCTACAGCACGTGTTCAAGGACCGGCAGAGACGCAATAAAAAGTACATTAAAGTAGGAGGCAACTATTTTGAAAAAACATCATGTAAACATTGAATTGCAGTAATAAATATTTGTGAAAAAAAGTCAATCTCAGTTTTTGTTGATCAATCCTCGTATATCTAAAGAGACATCTTAGGGCAAATAGTTTTTGTAGAATTAACCATTTAATATACAATTCTCATGGGTCTGAATTTTCCAATGTTTCTACTTTCTTCAAATGAAAGGTTGTTTATTTTCGTTTCCCTCCCTTTTTCTGATTAAACAAAGAGAAAGTAGGTTAAAATATTTATAGATTTCTCTATCGGTTAACGCCTGTGTTGTCCTATTCTGATTGTTACAACAAAGTAAAAACACCATTTGTAGTAATTTTACCATGATTAACGAGAGGTGGGTTTGGTGAAGAATGTTTAAGATTTTTACATTTTACAAGGTACAAAAATCAATGCGCTAGACATACAATTCATACTCCTTAATGTTTTGGTAAGACATTCAATTTTTCATAATTTATAAGATTAAAATTCGCACTTAAGATTATTTCTATTAGCAATGAATCGCAGTCTCTGCATTTGCAATACAACACGTTTTATATTAATAAAATTTAGAAAATGTTAGACATTCTTTCCAGGAAACACATCTGGGAGAACCCACGCCACCCTTTTTAAGAAGTCAAATGTAATTATAAAAATATAGCATTTGCTCCGCACTATGTCACGGAACGCCAATTTTTACAGCTACAAACCAGTGGTTCTATGCCATAACGGGCACTAAACGCGGACAAGGCAGTAAGAAGGTTTCTTTGTTTATAAATGGAAGATTTTCACAATGATTAAAGTCTATGAACACCGTCTAACGTTTTGCTTTTCATGTAATATTTTAATTTTAAACATGAACAGTAATATAGAAATACAATTTTTAATTTCTCTGTTAGGTACATAATAAGAGGAGTAGGCATTGCACTCCGCCCTCAATATTCTACATTGCGATTTCACTGGAACTACACATTGTGTGTGTGTGTGTGTGTGTGTGTGTGTGTGTGTGTGTGTGTGTGTGTGTGGGGGGGGGGGGTTTGTGTGTGTGTACACCAAGATTAAAAAGCGAACCGTGATTTACATAGTGCACTTACACCCGAGAGATGTTAAGACTTAACACGAGTTTAGCAATAGTTATAACAAAAATTATATTACAGCAATAAGTGTTAGCTTAACACTCGTATTAAATCACAAGACAAGACAAATTTCTGTTGTTGAGTCTTAACAATTGTAAATAGTCAAGATGGCGGGCGTGAACGCAGTTGTTGAAGTCGATTTGCTATATTTAGACCGTCTAAATGGCATTCGTAATAGAGTACGGCCTATGAGGAAACATGATTTTGAGAAGCTATCAGAAGAAAATTTTCTGCATAGGTATAGACTGTCAAAACAGGTTGTTATGAATGTTTCTGCGGAAGTACAAGAAAAGTTAGAACATGCATCGACAGGAACATGTCGATCTTGCCTTTGCTTCAAGTATTAATAACTTTGCGATTTTATAATTCACTCAGTTATGTTGATAATACATTGTCCACCTCCCGTCTTGAAACGTTCAAGTCACTGATCCTTCTTCGCTCCTCGTTTTAAATTTACGTAATACTGAGTTAGAACATTGTAACCAGATTATCTATTCGTTGCAGATTAGGATGCACATTGACTGTTCCAAAGACCCAGGTCGGGAAGCCAGATGTAACAAGGTTACTTCGCTGTAGTTTGAATTGTTTCTTGATGATTGAGTTTGATTAAATAAGAGTCATGAGATCTCTCGTATTCAGGTGTGGTTTCTAGTGACATAAATAAAATTCTATATAAGTCCAATTTTGTAATACATAATTTCATTGTATATTCTTCTTCTTTTTCTTCCTTCACGGGTTAGGCTTAAGCCTGTTCCGGTCTCACATTTCCTGAAGTCATCTCTTTAGTGGGCGTCCTATTGATCTTCGTCCTCTTGGTTTATAATTGAAGGCTTGTTTTGGTACTCCTTCTCTTGGCATGTGATTAAGGTGTTCGACTCATTTGTTTCTATATCTTTGGATTTCTTCTAATAACGGTTGTACTTCTAATTCTTTTCTAATAATTTCATTCCTAATATGATCTTCTCTTGTACATCCTTTGATTGATCGTAAGAATCTCATTTCAGCAGCTTGTATTTTACTCTTCTCCTTTTCCCTTATTATCCATGCCTCACGTCCATAGTTTAGTATTGGGATTGCCATCACTTTGTAGAATCTTATTTGAGTTTCTTTCTTTGCTTTATTCCTGAGGGTTCTCTTAATTGTTCCGCAAACTGCTTGGAATTTATATATTTTATTCCGTATATCTTGATTTTCCGATTCATAGGTTATATTACAGCCAAGGTGTTGAAAGTGCGATACTTGTTCTATTATAGTTTCCTCTACTACAATTTTGGTCCTTATTGGGTATTTACCCTGGAATGCCATTACTTTTGTTTTTGTCTTTGGGATTATCATATCATATTTCTTACAAATTTGGTTTAGTTGATATATTCCTTTCTGTAGTCTATCTTCCTTGTCAAAGATTAAAACTATATCATCTGCAAATAGAAGAGCGTTTATTGCTCTTCCTTGTCCTAACCTAATCCCCTCATGAACTAATTTTTTCCATCCTATTATAACTTCATCTACATATATTAAAAATAATTGGAGATAGACTACATCATTGTTTCAATCCTTTGTTTATTTCAAATTCATTTGTTATTTTTCCTTCCATTTCCATTACCAATCTCGTATTTCTGTATATAATTTGAATAATTTTAACTAAGTGTAGGGGGTATCCCTTTTTGCATATTATATCCCATAACAAAAATCGGTTAACTTTGCCGTACGCTTTTTCTAGATCTATAAATGCTAGATGGGTAATTGTATAATCTGAATTACACTTTACTCGAACTTTCTTTCCTAGTCAATCATTGCAGGTTACCTCCAGCATATCAATAAATTGTTACTTCCTTAATGAATACTTTCCCTTAATTACATAGAATTCTTCACTCCTGCGCGTCCACTCATCACTATTTTAAAACTTTTTACCATCATGAAACAAGATTACAAAACATATATCTATCAAGATTATTGATTTTCTTTTTCCCCAGCAACCGTTCGTCACCTTTTATATTGTCATTACATGGCTCACTGATAGTCAGATCAGAAAACAATAACTTCCAAATGGATATTCATATAAAAATTTCCAGCTAAAACGTACCGTTACAATATTCATTACAAGGAATATGCCGATCTCGCCTTTGCTTCAAGTATTAATAACTTCGCGACTTTATAATTCATTCAGTTATGTGGAAAATACATTTTCACCTCCCGTCTTGAAATCTTCAGGTCACTCGTCGGTTCTGTCCTTCTAAGCACCTCGTTTTAAATTTACATAATACTTACGAAGTTGTTTCGTGCTTCTAGCAGTGACAAATGCATTTGAATTAAATTTCTTTCCAGTCTTTTCCGACGTGACATCCCTCTGTTTTTCATTCACCGCATTCATGTTCTTATTTTCCACTATATCCTTATACTTCGTCACCAATTCAATTAACAGTTCTTTCTCTATTGATGAGAAATTTGTCCCACGGCTTCTGTTACGATTTTGTTTACCCGCCATTTTTTCAGCTATGTGCAAACGAAAATGAAAACAAAAGCGCATCGCAGAACGTCTATAAAATAATACGACTCATCCATAGTCTTCTATATCTGTAATATTTACAAATCTCTTGACGTTAACACGTGTTTGTTATGATTTTCAGAAAACAGGTTGGTGAAATGCATGAAATTTAACAGCTTTATTAACGCTGTGACTATTGTTACGTTACATTTGCTAACGTCGATTTTAACATACGTTGGTGAACCGGGCATTGGTGTTAAATTTCAGCATCTTCCAGGGATGCGCCGGGGTTTTGAAGAAAACATCCCCATTCAAAAATAACTTTCACATGGAATATTTTGGAGTGAGAGATTGTGGGATATAAGAGGATATTTGTGTCCGGAAACTTCTCTAATTTATTTATTTTAAAAATGGCTCTAATCATTTTGATTAACTGCATAATTCTTAAAACAGTTTCATGAAAAAAGTTCATGAATATCTTTGATTGTTTTGAAAACAGTCTTCAAAATTCTTTCATCCTGTGTGACCTTTGTATAGATAGTAAACAACATGAGCTAGACAAGATCTTACTAAAAGTACCTGGTTATCGCTAAATCAGACAATTTATGACAAATATGTTTTTAAGACAACTATATCTGATATATTCTTTGTTGCTGGTGTAAATTTTCCTCAGATAATCATTTTCTCAAATGTGAAGTTATTATACCATTTTTCCTTTTCCTTTATTAATCTTCTGGACATTAAAAGAGAATGGAATGTCAAAGTAATCGTATAGGGATCAGATCTTAAAATACATAATTGTCTCTTAAGCCTTCTGCATTCCCTTATAGTCAGCGAACCTACATGGAAATATGCAACAAAAGTCTACAAATCCATACCTCTGTTAGGTATGCCTTTTTATTAAAGTACAATTTGTTGAAAATGATTAGAAAAATGCATTTATGTGTAACATATTTTTTATATTAACGGAAAGAGCCTGCTTCACACCGTTTAAGTATAAAATATTTGTTGTTTGGAAATGTATATTTCATTAAAATGCTTTTCTTCATATTTTATTTAATAATTTGGCAAAATTTTTCCTCTCTATTTAAATGTAAGATAAACGAGCGAGATTGAATGAACCCTCAAGTAATGCTATATATGCGACGTGTGAATAAAATAGTTGCGTATACATAATTTTGTACAAAAACATTCGTATATAAACGACCAATTACTATTGCTATGTAAACTGAATTTGAAAACATCCCTATTGGTACAACCAAGTAAGTCACTTTTCACAGAGGTTTGTTACAAAAGGCAAGAGGTGCTATGTTTAATTTATGAACGCAACCAAATTCAGTATATGTTTTACATTCTGTTCACCTGCGCTGTATGTATATTTATGTGGACGTAGCGAAGTCTTGGGCTGTTGTGACCGTACTATAACAGCACAAAGACGGCAGTATCATGAATAATTCACATCGTATCACACTAGATTCACTCTTATTCTGCAATCGATAACGCCGACTCGAGCTTTATCGACGGGAAGATTCTATGTCGATAAGAAGGCCCCGTGGCTGCTTAGCAAGATGCCTTGATTAGCGTCCAACAACTTTCAAGTTACACCAACTTTCGGGAACTAAAATGAAGTCAAAAGAGAAATAAATGGAGAACTTATGTGCTCAAGTTGATGTTGAAAAGTTTAAAGTTTTCGATCTATTACACTATCATCTATATTACACTGATGTTTGTTTAATCCTTCTTATTAATACTCACCATGAACTTTAAGCTTCTTGTTACTTGACGTTTGTATTAATATTATAAACAGAATGTTCACATTACGATATGTACGATAATATGAAGAAGACCCTCAATTTCTATAGTTTTCTAACACTGAAAAGCCTAGTTATTTCTAACGACAAGGTATGAAAATATATTCTAATTTCTTCTAATACGTTACTTAAAGATTAAACAGTATTTACAAAGCCCTTCTCCTTGAACACTAACTATTGAAGGTTTTTTTATTTGTTCCATTTATACCCCGCCTTTAACTACAATGGTCATATCGGCGGCTGTTCTCCTTTGGAACACGTTGAGGGTGTTAACTCGTAAACGTTATATTTTAATCATTAGATCACGCACACATTCACACTCTCATTCATACTTCCAGACTCTGGGGAAGATGAGGAATTATCTTGGAGAGAAATCCCCACCCCCTCCGCCGGGAGTCGAACCCGAGACCCCTAGCACGGCAGGCAGGTGCTCTACCGACTGAGCTACGGGGCCAGCCACTATTGAAGTTATATACAATTATGGAATGTGCTTGTTTCTGAGTTACAATTTCCATGGAAAAGAAAATCGTAGGAAAGATTAAAATGGTGTAAGAATAGGAAGGCTGTAGGGACAGGGTGCTTACAATTTTAATTATCTAAACATGGAGCTATACTACTCATATTAATGTTTCTATACTTCTAATCGTGTTTTGGTGAAATAAAAAGATATTCAAAGGAATGGAAAATATCCAAAGTAATCTACATTTAACCTATATGGATAACGAAATGATTATTGAAATAAATGGAAAGTTAAAAGCATAAATTAAGATAAATTAAGGACCTAAACAAGGAGACAGTTTATCGCCTATCTTTTAAATGATATTCTATATGAATGAACATTTAAAGTAAACAATGGTATTAACATAGGACAAAGAACCTTGTATATTAATGCATGCTGATGACGTACTTTTAATTTTCGACAGCGAGAATGAAGTGCAAAAAAGCAATGTATGAATTTAATAAATTATGTAACGGTAGCTTTTTGTTTGAAATGAGTTTTGTTTTCTAATCTGAGTATTAGTGAGCTATGTAAGGACAATATAGAAACAAATTATGAACGACTGCTAGGGGAAAAAATCAATAATCTTGCTTGATGTGAAAAGATGAAAAGTTTTGCATAGTAATGGAAAATCAATAATCTTCATTAGGAGATATATGTTCTGTAATCTTGTGAGTGGTGAGTAGTCGTGCAGGAGTAAGGAGTTTTATGTAATTAATGGAATATTTTTATTAAAGAAGTAAAAATTTATCGATATGCTGGAGGTAAGCTGCAATGATTGACTAGGAAGGATCAAGTAAAATATAATCCTGATAATACAATTAAATTATTTGTTACAAAATTGGACTTCTCCAAAATTGTATTTATTTCACTCTGAACCACACCTGAAAACTGAGAGTTCAGGACTCTTATTTAAAATAACATGATACAATTGGTGACCAGAAGAAACTGACAGCAGCAGAAACTCACACGAGAAGAGAAACAATTGTGTTTCCGACATAGAAATCTTGCTTCATATTGCGCCAGAACGTGTGGCTGATTAAGATGGAGAGAAACTAACTACGGATACAAATCTCCTGCCTCAACTAGTAAAGTATTTGTTTCAAAATTTTAACTAAAATATCTAAAGTAAGAGTACTCCACGGTAAATGTCCAGCAAGAGCAAATATTTTAATTGGGAATAATATCACTGAATAAATGTCACATTTTAAGTATCTTGAATGTGATTTGTGTTCTGAAGTGCATCAAGAAATAAATCAGAAAATTAGTAAGCTTCAAGCAATAAATGTCACCATTAAAAGGTAAAACAGGGAAGAGAAACGCAACTAACATTTTATTCTGGCATGGCACTTCCCGTATTCATAGATGGTAACAAAACAGAGGTATTCAGAAGTAAGGATTAATGTAAAATACAAGCAGAGGAAATGCGATTCCTAATATCGGTCAAAGGATGTAGAAGAGAAAATCAATTTAGAAAGGAAGACATTTGAAATGGGTTATACGTCGATATTGTTTCAGCTAAATTAATGGGATACAGAGAAAAAAGCCTTAAGCATTTAGAAAGAATATTTGTCAAGGAAATGTCCAAACATATAATGTGATATAAACCAAAAGGAAGAAAAGAAATCTCTGGACAGAGGTAAGACCGAAAAACGCAGTAGCCTAATCTATGACTGTAGAAGAGAAAGAAATGAATAGTAATTGTTACCCCATAGAAAACACATTAAAACTATAAGAAACCACACTATATTTCATTCCAACTCTGAAGTGAAAAAGTTGTTTCCTTATTTCCTTTGTATGTTGTAACAAAATGTTTTAGTTGTATAAACAGAGTGTTCATCTGACACTAGAAATCAATAAAGGTTTACATGATAATAAACTGAGCGGGATGGCTCAGGCGCTTAGTCTATCGCCCACATTGGCCCGGGTTCGATTCCGATGGCCGGCCTACATGTCCCATCTGTTTTTGAGGGTACTTTCCTGGATCGCCAAGTGAAAGCTGCATAGGTTAATTACATTCCCCAAATTTCCTGTCCTTCCATTACATCTCCATTATCATTTCACATTATCACTCATCTGGTGGTCTCTTTCAGCGTAGAACTGTGGACGGGTGTCTCAACGTTGCATGGCAGGATGATATACTTCCGATAAACACTTCCGGAATACCGGTCGTACTGGCCTGCGGAGGAGTCTCCAACTGGTAAAAAGTAGGAATCTTGCCCTCGGCACTATCGTGTCTCCTTGGGTTGGCCGCTCTGTCTCCTCTCGCCTCATCATTCCTGCTGGGGATGCCCCACTTGAGGAATAGGCATAATAAACCGCAGGTGCACTCTGCAGTATTCCTAATCCTATGTGTAATTTGTTTGTGGCTCTAACAAATCTAAGATACTCCTTATTGCTCTGAATTTTTCAACACATACTTTTTTCAATTGGGAAGTCGTTATTTGTTTGTCGGTCATGCAAAAAAATGAAACTTCAAACCCACCACACAACGAGCAGTTCTAAAAAGATTTGCCTTCTGCATACATCCGCTGTGCTTTCCTATCCCAATGTATCTACACATAACCAAATATGTTATAAAACCATGTTCTACAAATATCAATCCAGTTTAAAATGAATTATATGGTAGAATATGCGTTCGTAAGAATAGCTGTCATATCAGTTTGTAGAGAAAGTCATATGAGCGCAACATAACACATTTTTGTCTTGATTTTTAAAGCTATATGCGGATTCATAGCCATTATATAGCACCACTCGTTAAAACCGGATCATTATTTATCTAAGACAAAATATGTGTAATGGGAGTTTATTTAGGTTGACGGTATACAGGAGCAATTGTAGAGGAATGACCAGACACACTCAAGTGTATATATTATATAACTCTTCTAAAACGTCATCTTTAAATAAGAAATTTCAAAGCCATATGGGACACCAAAAATGTGCCTTTTAGGTAAATTATATTTTTAGACCGATGACGTTAAAAGCCTGGCTTTGGACATCTCTGAGTAGCGTAAACAGAAGATAATTCTGCCACGCAACATTCCAATATAGCCAATTTTAGTTTTATGTGCAATGTAACTAATGGCTCAATCAGGTACTGTATGCCCACGACAAGAAGGCTAGAGGGGTATAAAGGGCAGAGGAGCTTGAACTGTTTACCTGCTCCGGTAGTTGATCTGTCTACTACAGTCTGATTCTTAAAAGAAGATACGTGAAGGTCATCAAGGGACACGAAGGGTAAGAAGGGAATGTCGTAAACAAAAGTTGCCAGATTGGTTACACTGGTGAATCACATAGTCAGATAGCTCGAACCCTTGTTTATGTTCGGAGTGTTGAGAGGATAAAGAAAGGGGATGTGCATTACTTCCTGTCTGCTGTTGGGCAACATTGCGGAAGCTCACGTGGAGAAATAGATGAACTTCAGGTCTCTTCTTTTAAAAATCAGACTGTATAAAATGATTGAATGAGAGTGCATGTGAGTCACCCATGCTGTCAGATCTAATGTTTGTTGCAGCGATAGGTATTATGTATAGGTGAGCTATGTGACAACACTTGTGTATTTTAAACGAGCCTTCCATCCTTATCACACTTGGAAGTCGAGCATACACACCGAGGAGACAGCAGAAGTGATTACGTTACACATTTCTCTAGCTTGCCTTCTTGTCCTGGGCAACCAGTAGGCAGTGTTCGTATCGATCTCTGAAATGGCGGATTATATGAATGTCAACATGGAAGGTGTTGAGTGTGGAGAACTAGAACATATTTTACAAGCAGCGAGCAGAGCAAAGTTACAATTACTACCAAGAAAATCAAGAAAGCAATACCACACAGCATATGAGAAATCCCTGCAATGGTGCAACTTAAAAATTACACAAGGTAGTTATACCGAAAATAAATTGTTATAATCTGTCTCATTCTAGTTTAATCCTGCTGTAAACATCTGGGTGGGAAGAGAGACAGAGACAGTTATTGGGAAAGAGGACGGTTAAGCTGTTGATTGGTTTAGCGAAGTTAATGGGCGTTTTCTTTTATTTGCATGCGTACGATAAACCCCCTCCTTTTTAAGTACAGTACTGGAAGTAGTTTTCTGATCACTGCTCTGTGCGAGATGATTTCGGAGAGAGAAAAGTATGCAAATGTTTCGATTCTTACAAACGTAATAGCCCCACATTTTATCTTTCTGCTTCACATACCACATAGATGTGTTCTGTATACTATATACAGATTAGACAGAAGGCAGGTGAAATTATACACACTATTAACTTATTATGTAAAATTAACTTGCATTTTACTTAACAATTATTATAATACACTGCCCTTATACAATATTTTTGCATTCCTATACCAGGCATCTTTCGCAACGCGATGTGTATCGAGTTGAATGCTTATTAAGATGTTATTGTTTATAGTGTGGAGTTTCTTCTGATATTTAACATTGTATTTCCTGTACATATCGCGTATGTCATAAACCCAAGAGCATTTATGTATATGAACTTTAAAATCAGTAAGGTTTTCATCAAGGAGTAGGCCGGTGCTTCAACCGAAATGAAGCACAGCCGAGCAAACCTTTGAAAAGTGGCGAGGGGCGAATGATCGCACATTGTTTCGCGGTGCTTAAAGAAAGAAACCCGGAATCTTCTATAAAAACACTGAGAAAGAAACTGGTGATCTCCTTGATGCTTCCGCAAGTAGTGTTGGAACAGGAATTTGTGTCTATTCGTCGTTAATTTATCTACGTCTTCATCAGCCGTTCGGATGCAATTTGGGACAGGATTTCTATGCTGGACGCACAATTCTTTCTCTTCTTGTGTGAGTTTTTGCGGCTATTTATTTCCTCTGGTCACCAATTGTATCATCTTATTCTAAATAAGAGTCATCAGACATCTGTGTTTCAAGGCGTGGTTCGGAATAAAGAAGTCAAATTCTGTAATTGGTTATATTTATACAGATTCAAATTATAACTTAAAATGTTCTTGATCTAGTACCAATATTCATCACAATCCACCATTACAACAAAAATCTCTCTCTTTAAAACGAGATTATTGATTTATCTCTTACTATTCAAAACTTTTATCTTCTCCGCGTCATTTTTCCACCATGAAGCCAGATTATTGATTTATCGTAACTATCGTTACTTCTCTCTTATTTCTGTGATTGGCCGATCCAATGGCACGTCACCACATTAAGTCATATTACGTCATACCATTACTCCTTCGGCCAATCACACAACTACATATATTTTTATAAATTCATAATCCCTTCATAATTCCTCCGAACATAACCCAAAAATACTGTTACAGTGTACATAATGTTAGAATAGAACAGCAAGCATCCAGAACAGGAAGATCACCGGGAAAATCGCGTAAACGCAAACAGCGTGTGGAAAATACGACGATTTTACTAAAAGTGCTATACGCAGTAACGTTCATGATTATTTTTTCAGAAATGAACCGCTGACTCTAAATAAGGCTTTGCATGCGGTAAATTCTGACACAGACTTGCCAAATTTTTCACGAAGTACTTTCCATTGGTTGTTGATAGATATTCGATTAAAATTTCAAAAGCGAGAGCGGAAATCATTTATAGTGAATAGAGAAGATACTGCGTTGTAGAGACGTAAATATTTGCGCCAAATAAAAAGTTTTCGTAGAAATCAGATTGAAGGTAACCATTATGTTACTGCATGGTTCTATTAATATTCCAACTCACATATTTGATAAATTAATGTGTAACTCAATTCTATTTATTGTCTAGAAGTTAGCACTGCTATATATACTGCTAGTATTGTAAAACTTACGTGCGCTCATGTAGCGTCTAACACATAGCGAGTTGAATGAGCGCCGCCTTGTTTACAGCAGGACTAAACTAGCGTGAGACAGGGTACGGCATACTTTGAGGGAAACATTGTAGTGTAACTATTCAATGATAAACGTCTGTCTCAATGTGAACAACAACCAAGACATAAGTAGATATTACAAGCCAATAGCTTACTTGAAACGCATGTCCGAAGATTACTAGCCAAAAAGTTGTTGTTGCTTTCAAATGCTGGGCTTTGGCAATGAAGCCATTAGCTCTCTTGCTCTCCAATATTTCTGTGTAGTGGGTCCGGCAGGTAGGGCTTCACAGGTTAAAAGATGTTCTTCAGTCATTTCCTCTTCTTTGTTGCACCGAGGACAATTTTAACTTGTATAAATTCTTATTCTGTGTAAGTGTTTGGCCAAATAATCATGTTCCGTAAGTAATCTAAAACTTGCTACTGCAGCTTTACCTGGGATTTCGGGAAATATTTCTGGATTTTTAATTAAAATGTTCCATTTTTATCTTTGGATTTGTTAGATATTGATTGGTTTTGTTTGTTTTTATTTTTGCTTTTGATTAATCTTTTTATGTATGTAAAGGGTAAGTTTTTACTTTTATTCTGAAATAAATTTGCACCTTTTGGCAAGAAAATAGCTGATTCACTTCCGGCAATTCCACAATGTGCAGGTATCCACTGTAATATAATTATTTTCTGTAGTTCTTTAAGCTGTTGGATCATATTGTGACAAACTTTAATTTGGATTGAACTCATTTTATATGAACTTGTTGCACATAATGCTGCTTTAGAATCAGAAAGTATGACAGCATTTTTGAATTTATCTATTCTGTATAGAAGGTGTTGGAGTGAAATATGAATAGCCGTTACTTCTGCATCAAAATTTGTTGTGTGGTATCCTGCTGGTTGATAGAATGAGAACAGTGCACACTTAATTCCTGCTCCTGAGTTGTTGTCCAAGTTAGATCCATCTGTGTAGATATGTAACCATTCCTCAGGTGGGTATCTGTTGTTCACAGTTTCTAAAGCTAGTGCTTTTAGTACAGGTTTGGAAGTGTCAGATTTTCTAACTATTTGTTCTAAATCTAATTGAATATTAATTGGTTCAAAATACAGTGGGTTTTCTTTGATTAAAATGTTTTCTTTAGAATTAGGAAGATTCAGATCTGTTTTTAATGCCATAACTTTGTGCAGAAAACTTGTTTGTGTTTTCATCTTGATTGGTTGTAGTAATCTTTTCTCCCATTTTGTTTTTTTAACCGCAAAATTTTTTTCATGTTGTATTAGTGCCGGCTCCTCTAAATTTAGACGTATTACTAGCCAAAAAGTAAAAAGTTTTAACTCAGGAACAAACATTGAAACAGCACCAGATCAAATCTACTTCATGATAAAGGTTGTTTTAATTATGGATGTATTTGGGGCATGCCGCAGAGAAGAACTCTGCCAGCTAACACTGGATTATATTCATAGCTTTAAAAGCTAATTAATATTAATTATTCCGAATACAAAGACGAATTTTCCATGAACTTTCACAGTGATTGGTAAATACATGAATTTTTACTACAAATATCTTGCACTGCGACCAGCCACAACTCCACATCAACCTTTATTCATTAAGTACAACCATAACAGAATGTTTCATTCAACCATTTGGAGTACATACATTTGGGAAAATACCTACTCCTCTTTCAGAATTCTTGGAATTGCCCAATTATTCTCTTTATATTAAACATTGCTTCAGAAGAACCTCTGCTTCCCTGCTGGCAGATTTGGGTACAGATTTGAGTACGACTAAACGCCATGTTGGCTGGAAATCATTTACAGTTGCCGAAGGCTATGCAGAAAATTCCATCGAAAACAAGAAGAAAATTGCTTCATATATTCCTTCAAATTTAAACAATGAGCCTGTAATAAATAGTGTAACTCACACTTAAATTCCTACTTCTTCTGCACAAGAAATAAGTACTTCAAATTGCAGTAATTGCACTATAAACATCACAATTTCCTAAAAAAACACTCGGTTTAGTGAAACTTGTAACCCGTTAATAATTTTAAATGTTTATGTGAAGGTTTTAGCATGTTAATACATTAAACAGTTTTTACATTGTTTTCGTTTTATTAGTTTCATTGCTTCATTTATGTAAGATTTTATATAGAAGGTTTCGTCATGTTGCTAACACTGTTGCTAAGAAAGGCAATAATTGAACATCGCAGCACGTTAAGCTTCAGGTCTCCGAAATAGATAAAGCAAACTATTTCGTATCTACAATATATCTATGAATATTCAGTACTGTATAAAAATATTATATGCCACCCATATTCAAAGTAATTTTATTCTGTTCGCAGGAATTGCTCCACTCGTTTTCGTTCCTTCCCCAAGCTAATCCTGCTCACAAAATAAAATTCGCCTTTTCACAATTGTATCATAAGTAACTATTATGTAGTTTCTTTGTGTAAAATGGAACATTAAAACAATTATTGTAATGGACTACTTAAGCACACTGAGTGCGGTAATGGGCTATTTTACAGTAAAGTGGCAGTTAATTTCATGTAGGTAAATACACAACTGAACTTCAAAGAAAATCAAAGTTAATGTCAATTTGTTGTACACTATCAGGATAACTCATTCTTTATAATAAAGTATATTTATATGTTCGGCTAGTTACCGCAGTTCAATACCTATACTAGCGACCTGATTTGGTACATGGCTCCATACAACCAGCTATCGACTAGAAATTCATCTTAGAAATTTTAGGTATAAAATATTTCTTTTGTATCAAAGTAGATAAAACGCTATACGACATGCGTATCATAACATCAAATTACTATACTCGAGTGGTTAACATAGTCGACCTACGGTTTTATCTGACAGAACTCCAAACTCCTATTCTATGGATAGTATCTCATAAGTAATGTCGTTTCTTTAAGGGCATTGCGAGGTTATTTCTACCCAGACAAGGTTAATTTTTACCAATATTAAAATTTGAATATATAGAAACTAAACATTATCAGAAATTGAAGTTCAGTATGATTACTGTATAAGAATGTGTTCATTTAACTACTGTATAATATTTAAATTACGTTCACATAGGTACATGCAAAAGGGGCATAAATCACACCGTGTGTCCTGAAGAAAATATTGCACGCTATATTTCAGGTACACTTTACTTGTAGGAATTTAAAGCTACATGCACCAAGTTTTATCCTAAATAACTTAAGATGTATTTTTATAATATCGGCTAAATGAAAATCACATATACTTTATACTATGCACATGAAAAACTAATTATTTTTGAGTAAAAACAGGAAGAATATTTTCAAGGACTGAATATTTGTTTTAATGCATTTTATAAATCACATGAATATAAATGTTAGCCGAATGTGTTCAAAGAACATTGACAAATAACCACTACAAATTTTGTGTCAACATCTTTTATACTTTTTGAGAAACTTGCATCCAAAGTATGAAAAATCAAGGCTTTGGGAAATCACGATCAAAGATTAAGCACCATTCTCAGGAATTGGGCGTATCATTACGCCGCCATCTTTAAATTGACGAATTAAAGGGCTTTAATACCAGCTGACAACCTATGTTATATATCGTTTTAAAGCTGAAGCATTATATAATTTTTAACATTAAAAACAAAAAATGGATTTTTGAAACCTATGAACCTCCCAGTGCCCTTAAGCAAAACAATTATTTTAAAAGTCTTCTGACAAGCAATTAAGTAGTTTTCAAAGTATAAACGATTATGTTCTATGGACTTAGAGTCATCCTTCAGCGAGGTTTATTATCCCACTTTGCTACCAGTTTCTGGTTTTTGATGCGAAGAATTTGGTGACACCCACTTGCACTGCTTCAATGTTGTCAAAATTACTTCCACGTAGAAAATGGACCATGGAACAAAAAGGATTGATCATATGATGGTACGAGATCAGGGAAGTATGCTGGGGGTGGTAGAAGTTTGATTCTTCCCAATTCCTAAATGTTTTCCATGGTTGTTCGTGCGGTATGGGGTGTTGCATTGTATACTGTTGCAATACAACTGTACTTTGGTTAGCTAATGCTGGATATCTCCGTCTCAAAATTTCATGAACTCGTTCCAGTTGTTGAGAATAAAGATCCGCATTAATCGCCCGTCGGTTTAGAACAAACTCCTAGTGAATCACTTCTTCAAAATTCCAACAGATAAACAACATTACTTTGGGACCGAGCTGATTTTTTTAACGATGACTTTGGCAGGCTGGTGGGGATCAAGCCACTGTTTGGAGGCATAAGGATCGGTAATATATCCACTTTTCACCTCAAGTGACAATTCTCCTGACAAATATACCATCCATGGATTACGGATAAGCAGACGATACATATCCCTATTGAGGTGTCAGTTCACGAGGTACAGATCCACAACATCTGTATGATTTTCCAAGTGTCTTAACGTGGTGTTGTTTGGCATCTTTCGATGCACAAATTTCTTCTAAAAAATAGGTGTACTTTTCTGCGGATTTTCTTACAAAACATGTCGTGTATGCTCTTTATTTCATACTGTCACCCAATTGTCGGATGGCATGACCGACTGGCAGCTGGGTGGGCGACAGGAGGGATTCAGACCACGCCTACCCATTTATCTTGTAGCGTTCACTGAGGGGATGGTTGGAAAAGCATCACTAGCCGTCTCTTTCCCCTACTCCTGACGTCTGGAACAGTCGGGATGATGTTCCCTTCCGCGAAGCTTCCAGAAACAGCGATCTTTCTATATAAGGGCTGCAGTGGGCCAGTAAGTTGAGTTCTTGGCAAGCAGCCGTGAAGAGCTCAGTGCTAGCGACCGGATTGGAAGACTGCGTACTTGTATCAGAGGAGTTGTACTTCATTGCGAGTGTGGATGTGGACCTGTGACAGACGAACTGGTGGATTGTAATTGTGTGCGCTACGTAATTCTATGTAATCGGCAAGTGTTCCAACTGTAATTCGGTGGAAATAAAGAACATTTCGAGTTTGTGCAATTGGACTTTTAATTCTACGAACCCACAAAGTTACAATACTTTAGAGCTTCCAGAACGTGATAAATCTTTGCTGTTTTCGTCTCCATTGTTAAAATCTTGCAACCATCGTTGTGCCACACGCTCACTGACGACACCTTCTACTTCCACTTGTGGCGCTATTTTCCACTCGCAGCAAATAGGATGCTCGTTGACTGTTTCGAAGATCCAGGTCGAAAAGCCAGATGTTACTTCGCTGTAGTTTATATTGTTTCTTGATGACTGAGTTTGATTAAGTAACAGTCATGATATCTCTGGTTTTTAGGTGTGGTTTTGGTTTCTAGTGACATAAATAAAGTTTTATAAAAGTCCGATTTCATAATATATAATTTAATTGTATAATCTGGATTACATTTTACTTGAACTTTCTTTCTTAATCAATCACTCTAGGTTACCTCCAACACATCGACAAATTCTTATTTTCAAGTGAATATATCATTTCTGATAACTACTTAAAATTCCTCACTTCTGCAGGTACACTCATCACTCACAAGATTACAGAATATTTCTTCCTGAAGATTATTGATTTTCGGTTACAAAACTTTTATATTCACCGCAACATTTTTCCATCGTTATGAAACAAGATTAAAGAACATATCTCTGAAGATGACTGATTTTCCGTTACTATCGATAACCCCCTATTAATTTTATGATTGGCCTATTTACTGCTACGTCACCACATTACGTAATACAATTATTACTACGGCCAATCCCATAACTACACTTATTTTATATATCATTACACAGCCCACTAATAGATCATTTTGTTTCCGGTAATGTTTTAGAAGGACTTTTAGTTCAAACTTTGTTATCTCCATTTTGTGACTGTTTATTAATAACTGAAGATTGATACATGCTCGCAATGTACACAGCACTAGTCTTGGTATAATGTAAATAGCATTGTCAAACCAAAGAAAATCAATACATTTTCCAAAACACAAAAAAGGACATTGATTATAACTACTTACCACCCAATAATTACGATACTGACATTGCAAATAACTATTACAGAATTTTTTTGTACAACACCCAGTATATGTGGGTATTAGAGAAAAAAAAAACAACAAAAAATGAGATTTGAACGAGATTTAGTGATAGTTTATTTTAGAACTGCGAGTGTCTTCGACTATTATTCTTGGATACATTTTCCCTTTTACTGAGAATGCTTTAAATGGTGTGATTAAAGTGATAGAAGCGTGGAGAAAACAGTGAAGCAGAATGAGCAATAAAATTTTACAGCATACGGAAATGCAGCTTTAACGGTGGGGCCCATAACGACCAACTTCTTAATCTGCAGGAGAATAAATGTGTAGAATCACATAAAATAGTTTATTGCTGACTAGACGGAGCAAACAATAGAATGTATCAGTCGTTAAAATTAACGACTTGTCTATTATAGCTATCCTTCGCAAAAACACGAAACTTTGTCTTCAGCTTCCTATTTCTGTACGATCCTGAATTTTGGATAAGGTTTTTATTGCTTTCTTGAAGAGCATGCGCGCAATTGCTTGTGGTGCAGTAAACAAATCGTAAAGCTGTTCTTTTATAACTTGGAATTCACTTTGCACGCGATGGGGCTTTGTTTTAGCCTACTGTATTTGAAGAGGGACTCCGTTCCTTCACGGTCTCATTTCTGTTCTCCATCTACATACCCCAACGTACATAAAAGTTAGCTAGTTCCCTTAGGTATTTACCACATAAATACATTACTATCCGTGAGCAATTCTGAGAAACAAACGCGAATCAATAATATTACAATCAATGTGAAATGTTGTGCTCGTTCTCCGTAAAGGCGCTTCACTACGATTGGTATAGTCCACTTTATACAAATTAGACTGGCATCGCAACAGTAAAGAAAAGCCAGCTCCAATCACGTGATTTACACCACCTGGGGAAGATATTCTGATGTCTGTGATGGACTAAGGCTGTAGGTACATGTGAATCGATTCCTACCAGAAGAAATTAAGGTATCAATGCGGTCTCATCCTTTGTTGGTAGAGTTCGTTGCTAACTCCTAGGAATCCTTCCATATCTAACTTTATTACTAGTTCTTACATTACATCTTTATTCCTAGGTTTTTATGACTACTTTCTATACGACCTACCCTAAAAAGTATAGCATTTAACATAAAAATTCAATGTCAAAATCTCACTGAAGGTATGCGTTTAGGGAACCCCTAATTCACAAAAGAGTACTTTTAAATCGGTCCTGTGGTGTGTGTGTGTGTGTGTGTGTGTGTGTGTGTGTGTGTGTGTGTGTGTGTGTGTGTGTGTGTGTGTGTGTGTGTGTGTGTGTGTGTGTGTGTTGAGAGGGCAGAGGGACTGTGTGCTCGCATGCACATAACTAATATTGAAACCTTGGATAAATACAAATATTAATAGGTAGAGTCAGATTGAAGAATTCAATACCATAGCCGGAATTTGAACCACGGATCTCCCGATCTCCATCCGGTTTGCTGTTAACCACTGAACTACTATGGCCAACATGCTAGCATGACATTAAATTCCCCAACTGTCTCGCATTTTACCTGGAGAACCTCTAGGAGATCTCGTATACAATGCAATTACGTATCCTTTGTGATTATTTACTCTGCTGTAAATACTTAAGTCCCAGGTTTTATAGTTAAACCACGATTAGGTTAATTGAATGGAAATTAATGGTTCTTCCACACTAGCCATGTATAGGGCAGGTTTGTATAAGTAGATTAAGACTGAGAAATTCAATACTATAGCCGGGATTTGAACGCTATGGCACTGAATTTTTCAGTCTGACTTTACCTATCCAAACTTAGCCACAGAAGACTAGTGTGGAAGAACAATTAATTTCCATTCAATTAACAAACATTGATATTTAAGTTCAGTATTTTTCGAAGATGCGATACGATATCAATATTTCCAAGGAAATCTCTCCATACCAGACTAACCTTTATATGGCATAATTACTATAATCAATGTGTGCTGCAGCAAATTATTTCACGAACCAAAGGACGAGTGTGTGTCTGTGAATTTTGCCTGGAATTTTCTGACAGATATCATATTATCAAAGACAGGAATAGACAGAAATCCATCGCAGCTTACAGCAAAGACAAGTAATTTGGATGTGAATGTAATCATTTGCACGGCATGTGTGCCTTTCAAATAAATTAATAAATAATTACTATAATTTTGATGTTCTCAAAATTGGTTCCAATTATTTTAATTAAAATGTCACATGTTTAAAATATTTACGTGATAAATAAAATGTATATCTGGGATTTTCTGTGAACTTGTGAATTCTTTTTCGTTCAGAAGACACTGTGTATAAGTTTCGAAAATGAGCAAAACGTAAGATCTGCACAAAAACGTAGGGCATTGAAAATGTGGGTATATCACTTTATTTCAAATATACGAGTGGAAACCCAAAAGAAACTGGACTCCGAGAGCGCTGCCACTCGTAGACGTAGTGTAGGGTTCTTACGCCAGATGGTGTTAGTAGAGCGCTTTATGAAACAGCTGAACGTGCAAGTGTGGTATTTTGTTTCTCTGACTGTTGGCGAGTTACCTCTGCGAAGTCTTTATGGCAACTTTAAAAGAACAAAGAGTGTGTGGGAAATTTTGTTTCCTGCTTAAAATACTGCAACGGAGACACACCAAATGCTTCAGAAAACTTTCCAGGAAGGCGCTATGAGATACACACAGGCTTTCGAGTGGTTTGGGCGCTTTAAACGTGGTGAGATGTGTGTTGAAGACCAAGCTCGTTCTGGACGCCCTTCAACATCACGAAATGAGGAGAAAATTGAAAAGGTCCGCCAAAAATCAACGAGGATCGTCGCCAAACGATCGACCAAATTTCAGCAGTAACAGTTATCAGTTGGAGCTCGCGTCAGCGGATTTTGAGGGAGGATTTGCACATGAGACGTGTTGCTGCTAAATTTGTTCCGCGCTTTCTCACACAGGAGCACAAAACCATCCGCATGAATGTGTGTCAGGATTGAAAACAGAGATTGCACGTGATCCAAACTTCTTGAACAAAGTCATTACAGGGGATGAGAGTTAGTGTTACGGGTATGACCCAGAAACCAAGCGTCAAGCCAGTGGAGGACTTCCAACTCTCCCAGACCAAAAAGGCAAGGCATGTGAGGTCAAATGTGAAGACGATCATTGTCGTTTTTGATGTTTGTGGAATTGTGAATCGGGAATTCGTACCCCCTGGCCAGACTGTTAACCAGCACGTTTACTTGAATGTTTTAAGGCGTCTGCGAGAGGATGTGAGGAGGAAACGCCCGGAACTTAGGCGATCAGGTGACTCGTTTCTGCAGCACGACAACGCTTCAGCACACACGGCCTTACGAGTGATCCCTATTTGGCATCTCAGAGGTGGTCTGTCGTTCCCAACGCTCCGTATTCGCCAGACCTAGCCCCGTGCGACTTTTTCCTATTTCCACGAATGAAAAAAAAACGCTAAAAGGGGAGCGTTATGACGATGTGGAGGCGGTAAAAACAGCATCGCAAAGGGCACTGGACAATATCAAACTTGAAGAGTTCCAAACATGCTTCCAACAGTGGGAAAAGAGACTTCATAAGTCCATGTAATGGAGAGTATTTTGAAGGTGATTGAAGTAATTTTGTAAAAAGGTTCATCAATAAAGTTTTTATGACAACAATCCGGTTTCTTTTGGGTGCCCCCTTGTATTTCTTGTAGCATCAACCATTCTGCTATTATTGGTTAATATAGTTCAACAATGATCAATCTCTATCTCTTTCTGACCTTCTGCGGCCTACTTACAGTACATAGTAGCGATTTCTACGAAAACACACGAGAAAAATAAGATTTTTAGAATATGGTATATGTGCATGTGAAGAGCATAACTCAATAACCAAGGTTATTTAAAAACAATTCTTGATATTTCAGTTCAGTATCTTCCAAGAATTTAACGCAAGCTTTTGAAAATTTCCCGCAATGCATACTATTCCTTAAACGAAAAAAGTTTGCGTTATATTTTTTATTTTATTAAAATATCTATAACGGTTTTTATTCAACTAATTATAAGTTCAAGACATTTCCATGATAAAATTAATATCTTGAAGTTTCTGTAAGCAGCCATTGAAAGCCTCTTTACTTTCAATGACTACTACATAACAGTTAAACCGTTAAAGATACACAAAATCTTACTTAATAAAATGTATATATGGTTAGAGCCCATAATTAAATAATTATCTTATTTTTCATTTATTTTGTGTGGAATTAACCATTTCTGAGGTAGTCCTTGTCGGTTTGAATTTTTAAATATTTCTGCTTTTGTAATAACGAAGTAATGTTTACTTGCCCTACTGGTGATTTCAACAAAAAGGAATTTCAAAGCCACTACCGGCGATCAGCTCATAAAAGCCTATACTCTGGTTTAAGCCTAATATATTCCACCCATTCCATTTCTGCTTACAGGGAAATACGTAAACGTGTATCTTGATCAGCATGAAGTAACAAATTGTGGGATAAAGAGTAGCCATGGAAAGTGACAGTATGTACATTTTCAGCCTGCACAGATATATTGTGTGTAACACCCCTCCAGGAGGAAGGGATGAAGTGGAGGAATCAATGTATGCCTCAGATATACGTCCAAGCCCCCAATATTTTCAAGTACGACGACCCTACTCACTAGCGAAGCCATCAATGAGGTCGAATGATACACCTATCGATGTGCTAGTCCTCTAGTGTCCACGAGACCACTGTTTGCATTGCGGATGCTTCTACACCACTTGTCCTGAACTGCCGTGTACTACGAAGTTAGAAACACACGTTAGACATGACGTGGTGGAATGAAGAGTAAATAATGGAAAGCAAATCGAGGTATTAGGATAAGTGATAAAGGGAAACCACAAAAAAGGAAGTGCGAATCCATGATCCACTGGGATCGGTCCCGTGACCTCCAGAATGAGAGTCACACATATTACTGTGGCGACTATTGGCTCGTTTAGCATGAAGTAAGTAGAAGAATAGGTGTTTGAACAAGACTGAGTAGAGATAATCATGTGAATGTAAAAAAATTTTCTATGAAGTAGACCCAAATTTTGTCTTAGCATTAGCAAAAATTTAGGTGAAAACGCAGCAGGTATGTATCTCAAAATATGTTCTGCGTTTATTACTCTGAGATCAGGTTCGAATGGGGGACCTTGGCCTTTAGAGAACCATTTGCACCTATGCCTCCAGAAAGGAGGGGTTGAGGTGAGGGGATGCTAAGGGTGGTTGCACATAGGAAATAGGACATCTGAGGGTAAAGATCCCCTCAAATTTAAACTTCCCGGTGGCAACTCGGAGACCTCCCCCAATCCGTTGGATGAGAGTAAAAGTAATAATTCCCTAAAACTCTCACGAACATTATTCTGAAATGGCCAATCAAGACGAAAGGTGAAGTAAATAGAGGTGAAATAGAAAGTCGGGGACTTCGGGAGATATAATTACGCGGGCTGTTCAATAAAGAATTATCACAATTATTTTTTGACAACGTAGCTCTATTCATCCTCATAATTTTGATGGTCTTTTTGAAAATAGTCTCCCCTGAATGCGATGCACTTTTCCCAGAATTTCTGCCAGTCTTCAAATATATGCTGGGAACCATTTTTGAGAGATCCTTCAAAACCTCCTCCGCAGCCTTCACCACTTCTGATGATGTATAATACCACTCACGAAGGCATTTCTTCATATTAGGGAATAGAAAAAAAGTCACGTGGGGCTAAATCTGGACTATGGGGAGGGTGGGGGATGTATTTCACGTTGATTTTTGCAAGATATTCAGCAACAATATTGGCAATATGCGGCTGCGGATTATCGTGCTTCAGCATCCAGCCTGCTTTACGAAAATGTGGTCTTTTGCGCCTGATATAGACTTGCAACGTTTTCAGCACATCCCTGTAGTATTGTCCAGTTACTGATGTGTGTGTAAGTACAACATGCTGATAAACCATTCTGTGAATATCAAAGAATGAGATAACCATAGCTTTCCCAGCATAAGCAAACTCTTTTGATTTTTGGGGGGCTAGTGATGAGGAGATTTCCACACTGAGCTTTGCTGTTTGCTCTCAGGATCAAAATGATGTAGCCAAGTTTTATCAGCAGTGATTACGTTTGAAAGTAACTCCGGATCTTCCTCTAACATCAACTTTAGCTGCATGTTATCTCCATTGCAGCGGTAGGCGATACTGAACATGTATGAACTTGCCTGCTTCTCAGAGGCGGGAACCAGGAGTACCAACAATGAAGCTACTACGGCGTGTTTGATTCACATTGCTAATAGAATATAATAAGGTTGATTTTAGTGCGAAAAATTATGACCGTAAAAAAATTATGATCGTTCTTTATTGAACAGCCCCCGTATTATCTTGTTCACCATTCTGCTAGCTGCCTGGTTAATCCCCCAAAAACCCCAATGGACTGCAAGGTCGGCCACACAGTCATTCCGCTCCCTAAGCTTTGCGTTTAAGGTTAAATTTGATTTCGCACAATCCTCAAACGCTTTACCGCATCATCTAACCCACAGAGAAACTATGTTGCATTTAGAGAGACAAATCATTGAAATTTCCAACAGTATCTGTCGGTGACAAGCCTCTAATAACAATGAAAGCCTACCGGATACCACTTTGTCACCGCATTAGAGTGAGTTATTGTCCGCAATGCATCCGGCAGCGCTGCCAACATCACTAGCTTGATGGAAAGGAAGCGTTGATGGATGACTGTCTCGTGGCGTCAAACCGACATACCAAATCGAGAGTACTCGGCTTCAAATTTGGGTGCTATTAATTTCGCACATGACAATTGACGACCTTTTCTATTGTATCAAAAGTTACCCTGGAAAAGAGAATGCAATAAATTGTTACTACGTCATACTTAGTTTTAATTAACAAGTGAGTGATAGCAAAATTAATAATATATAATTAATGTATATATTATAAATGCAGAAAGTTTATTTGTATATGCAAAACTCCCTCTATCAGTTTTAATAATTTGAGCTATAAACTGACATGCTTACGAAGATGTGTTGATTTTCAGTTAAGAACGCCATGTGGCAGAAAAAACAGTTGTTACTATTTTAAACATAAGCCATTGTTTAGAGTATTAAAAAGGCATTTAATAGCAAGGGATATACATTGAAGCAATATTTTATGTGGCAAACAAAGAGTTCTACGTTGCGGCGCCAATTTGTAACTAAAATGTTTATGGTTGAGCAAATAAGTCGGCGAGCAATCAGGTTTCTCTCAGGGTATGCGTGGATGGGTGTGAGAAGGAGATTTTCACAACACTGGAATACCCGTCTCCAAATTATTTATTCACTGCTTCTTCTATTCAAACATCGAAATGGAAGTTGCCGATCGAGGGTTACCAATCTCGGTTTAGAGTTACTGAATGATAATTGTTTATTACTCGATAAATTTTGATGACCCGACAAATATTCAAGACAGAACAAGTTGAGAGCTCTAATAGGCTTCACGTCTCAGACTCTTCTCTTCGGCCTGACGCCGAAGACTCCTCTGCTTGGTTTCAAGCCGAAGACTGTTTATAATGGCTTCCTAGCCGCGAACTAGCCACATCGGCTTCACGCTAAAGAGTGCTTTTTTCACCACACCTGCGCGTGTGTATATATAACTTTCACTCTCAAAATTCCTTTTCAAACAAAGTCCCTTTTGTGGCTGTTTTATGGCCATTTTAAATGATCCAAAGAATCTCTATTCATACACGTCAAGTGACAATTCCTTTAGAAATCTTCTAAGGACACTGCTTCTTATATTGCTTTGTTATACACTTTCCCCCAACTCAACCGGCCTTGCCCTGGTCGTAACAGAGAACCAACATTCCTTTGATATCTATCATGATTCTTTGCTTCTGGCAAACCATAATTTCGGTATCAACATATATGAGTAACACTTCAGCAAAGAGAAGAACGAGAGTTTAAAATGTGACAATCAATTCGGCGTTATATTTGTTTATTTAATTACCGTTTATAGAAAGCTGAGATGAACGGGGCTGTTCAATAAAGAATGATCACAATTTTTTGACAACGTACCTTTACTCATCTTCATAATTTTTATGATCCTTCTCAAAATAGTCTCCCCTGAATGCGATGCACTTGTCTCAGCGTTTCTGCCAGTCTTCAAAGACATGCTGGAAACAATTTTTGAGACATCCTTCAAATTCGCCTCCGCAGCCTTCACCACTGCTTCTGATGATGGATAATGCCTCCCACGAAGGCGTTTCTTCAAGTTAGGGAATAGAAAAAGGTCACATGGGGCTTAATCCGGACTATAGGAAGGGTGAAGGATGCACTTCACGTTGATTTTTGCAAGATATTCAGCAACAACATTGGCAATATGCGGCCGCGCATTATCGTGGTGCAACATCCAGCCTGCTTCACGGAAATGTGGTTATTGGCGCCTGATGTGGACTTGCAATGTTTTCAGGATATCCCTTAGTATTGTCCAGTAACCAATGTGCGTGGAGGTACCACATGCTGATAAACTATTCCATGAATATCAAAGAATTAGATGACCATAACTTTCCCAGCAGTAGCAACAACTTTTGCTTTTGGGGGGGGGGGGGGAGGGAGTTGGTGATGAAGGAGATTTCCACACTGAGCTTTGCTCTTTGCTCTCAGGATTAAAATGATGTAGCCAAGTTTCATCGGTAGTGATTACGCTTGAAAGAAACTGCGGATCTTTCTCTAACATCAACTTTAACTGCGTGCAGACCTGCATGCGAATGTCCTTTTCTTCGGGAATCAACAGTCTTGGAACCCATCGCGCACAAACACGTCTCATGCGTAATGTTTCTGTCACCAACGTGTGGGTGGCACCCAATGAAATGTTCCGTATTTCAGAAAGTGATCTTAAGGTCCTCTCTCACAATGGCACCAGCAGTGTTAATGTTTTCTTCCGTAAGAGCAGTAACTGGAGCACCGGGTCCACCTTCCTTTGAAATTGCTTGTCTTCCCTCTTTGAACATCTTAAACCACCTTCGAGTTGTGCTGTAGGGAAGAAAAGACTCCATAGGCCTCCTGTAGCATTTTATAGGCCTCAACTGAAGATTTGTTGAGACGATAGCAGAATTTCAAAGCCGTATATTGTCATTCGCGTGTTACTTCCGTTGTAGCGATACTGAACATGTCTGAACTTGCCTGGTTCTCACAGGCGGGAACCAGGAGTACCAACAATGAAACTACTACGGCGTGTTGGTTTCACATTAAGCTAACAGAATATAATAAGATTGAATTTTAATGCGTATGACCGTAAAAGTTATGATCATTCTTTTTTGAACAGCCCTCGTACAAGCTGAGACTTAACTTCTGCTTTAGTCTGTTCACGAAAGTTTCTGGATGTCCAAAATTTTTAATAAAGTATGAGCAACTAATAATATAAAAAGTACTGGGCTATTGAGACCGAGGATTCTTTCACCACCAAAGGGTACTCATACGCTATACAGCGCTTCTAGATCTTGAAATACTGTTGGAAGAGGTTAAGGAAGTCAATCGTTAAGCGGATGTTTCACATGCTTTTGGGTGAACATCGAGGAGCTTTTTGTCGTTACTTCCAATAGTTTAACTTTGTACGAAATTATAATTGGGCCCTATAGATCAATGTGCAGTAATATCAGTACGTAACTGAATTAATGACGTGTCACTGTTCTACCATCCGTGACGTGAATAGCTAGGGAATCCGTTACAGAAGTATATTGTATAACATCGAAGGTATCAGATATTTTGCACTAAATGTATGTCTTAATTTTGAAAATATTGTCTATATAAGTAAACCATTTTGAGCAATATTCCAAAATTAAAAAGGAACTGCAGTATCACCTCTTCTTGTTTTATAAAAACATAACTCTTTGTACTACATTAACTATCCAGCTAACGCTTTTACTTTTTCTGGTGATCAACCGGGAGAGATAGAACCTCTGTAGTATGCTATTCATGCAACTGGGAGCATCCGGGTTTGATTCCTGGATCCGGCAATACGAATCCTGGATTAATTTCCCTTCAGGAATGGATTTGGCTTCCCTAATTTTATTCAGAGGCCGAGCAATGTTGCAGATGTTATTTGCGCAAAATCGTGAGATGATATTTGCAACCACTTTGCTATTAATTAGCAAACAGAATCACTATATTTATTATATAAAATCCGATATTCACAATGATTATCTATACATAGCAATTTAAATTTCCAAGTAATTGTGAGATCTCAAAATAGGCACACTAAAACTCAATGTTACCTCCCTATTGGTTCAAAAGCTTCTAATAAGCTATCTTAACCTGTAAGCTATTCAGTATTTAATTAAATGTATTTATACAACTCGCTATTTACAATATTCTATGTACATTACATATTTCCTAGCCTAGTTGTATAAATTGTGGTGCCGTTTTCCTTAGCTCCCAGGCCTTTTAGCTTTGCTGAATAGCTTAGTCACCCTTCTATCCTGCACTCTAGTTTGCTGTTTGCCCTTATTGTCCCTTCCCAGCATATCTTATTTTCCTCTCCTTACTTTTCTCATCCATTTCTCTTGAGCTTTCCAAAACAAGTTCCCTATATTTCTATTTCTACTTTCATTTTTCCCCGTAACCATCTTTATGGCTATCAGGTCCCTTTGCATGTTTTCCCATTTCCCATATTTCTTGTTTCCATGCTGCTATACTTTACACTCTGTCAGATTATGAACTGCACTTTCTGTTTTTCCCCGTAATTCACATATTTCTATCCTGCTACT
Source organism: Mantis religiosa (assembly GCA_030765055.1). Lineage (NCBI taxonomy): Eukaryota > Metazoa > Arthropoda > Insecta > Mantodea > Mantidae > Mantis > Mantis religiosa. Next base: position 408,213,512 of record CM060950.1, read on the forward strand.
TCTTAGTCTACTATTCAGTAAAGGATCTCACTCTTTGTTTGTGAATAGCTCAGTTGAAACTACGGATCAATTTACCTTTTATAATAGATTTGTCAATGATGATTTATAGCATTTTAACGTCTTTTGGAATTTAAATTTTATAATTAATTACGGCTTAAGTTATAAATGAGTTTTATTTCACTGCTTCTATTGATTTTGATACAAGTATTGAACTGTCTAACAAAAAATAAAGTTGACTGAGAAAGAAACCAGGGAACTATCACTATACTCACACCACTACGCTCCTGAAAATTTGGTGACATAATGCCTTCTGCATATAGACCACGTGTACCAAAATTTGCTGCGGAGTAGAACTGCAATGTCCAAAACTGAAGTCTGAAAAGTGCCGCGTGCGACCACTTGTAAGCAGCTGCTGGACATCCTCGTCAAGTCTGCTCCCGGTATGGGGTACCGGTATGCCATGTGGAGAACACTGATGGTAAAAAGTAAATAATTCCTCCCGTAGATTGCTGTACTATTATGCCTGTATCTTCTTACGTATTCTGGATTTATTTTTGGCTACTTCCAGCTATAATCCACATCCGATTTTTGGCACACAGGCTCCACATAGAGCAGAGATGATGCCATCAAACTCTCAAGCAAATATAGCTGTGAGTATAGTGATAGTTCACTTGTAAGGGATGTAAAGATAAAAGCAAAATCAAACCGAGTTAAGTTGGAAAAAGTCAGATTAAAATAACACATACTTGAGCATATTACTGACAAATGTATTTTATATCTGGAATTTTCTGGGAATATCCTCTGAAGTCCGCTTTATTATGCATGACTTTTGCATAACTGATAAACCATAAAATATATAAAATTCCTAAAAACAAATGTAATTATCTATTACGCGCACATTTTATGTCAACTGCCTTTTACTTTGTGGTTTTAATGGTTTTCTAGATATTCCTGTTACTGGTTTAAATTTTGCAATGCTTTTCTTTAATGGGAAGTCATCTAAAGTTTTTTTTTGTCCTGCTCATGCAAAGAGAATGGTATTTCTAGGCCATTAGATAGGGACTAACTCTTAAAATATTTCACTAATAGTAGACCTTCTGCATTTTTCCCATTCCATTCTACCTACAAGGGAATATGTAATAGAATAGTACATCTACAAAGTCTTATCTCAATTAAAATGAAATAGAAGAATATGCAAGAGTAAAGAAAAGTCATGCTGATATCACATACCAGACATTTTTGAATAAAACGAGCACTACGCCACTAATTGAATGATACGAAGTTTAAACAGGGGAACGTTTGCAAATCTTTCACCTTGGAAGATGTACGAGTACTTGAATAGCAAGTTTAGTGTTTAACTGACTTTTCGATTTTGAGATGTGTTGCTCAACTACCCATACAGGCACATACATATGGACCTCTTTATCTAAAAATCCTTTTTCTTTGAATTCAAGGAGTCTCAAAATAAGACGTTCTGATGAAATCTCACCTAGTTTTTGTGTATAATATATGTATTAAATATGTATATACCACAAAGAAATATAATATGCAGCATAGGTATATAGAATGCAAACAGATGAAACATTATACTCAACAAAGCAAGAAAGATACTCTAAACTGCATAAAATATTGCTTAAATTGTTAAAAAATAGCAATTAACTCATATATCAAGTGAGCATAATTTCTGAGTGCACAGAAGAAATGGGCATTCACATTTGAAACCTGTTGATAACCACTGATGCGAATTTGGGAGTGAAGTTCAAATGAAGGTATGCTTATAATGCTATAGCTCCCGATACGATCAAGGAACAGGATATGCAATCGAAATAGTAGGCCTCTGAACGTCTGAACGACTTATAATAACTCTTTATGTTGTCCTTTCTTATTATCGCGCCATAAATCGTGTGCTATTGGCCTACTTCTGACATAGCAGCCAGAAAAATTACATAATTACCTAGCAACAAGCAAGCAATGACGTCATCACCGGTTTCACATTTTCTTTCTCCGTCCTAAACACTTTTCAGATTGTTTATAAGCGTGTTTTGTCTTTTATGAACTGATAAACCCTCACGAATTGCCTTAAAACTTTAATTGGAACACAATCTATATTTTCAATAAAAAAAATTTTAATCATTTCCATTTTTCCCTTTAAAATTATTCATATCAACAAAATAACTTTTCTTATCAACCATATTATGTCACATATTACGTCATCTTTCATCCCTAACACATTATAAAATTATATTTTGCAATTTAATTAGCTTTTTACATATTTCAATACAAGAAATGCATAGAATGTTATATGTAACACGTGTAGAAACCTCATTGTAAACAATGGCTAAAATAATACTATACATGAGATACATAAATAACTTCTGTACTAAATGCGCAAAGAAGAAAGCTTTAGCAGGCCTAAGAGTTTCAGTTGAGGTATAACTATGCAATAGTTTTTGGTAAACGCTTTCTAAATTATTAAATAAAATGTGATATAAATACTGCATAAATATAAAAGATAGTTATTCATTTTTAAGATTTTCTCATAGGCACCCAAGTCTTACGCATCCCAGGAATTGTTGACCTTAACAATAAGGGATGCGGATGTACATGGTAGTACTTATTCCAAGCACTGGCTCCGGGACTGATCCATTGAATTGGAATTTCTTCCCGCGAAATCTCGGTAGCAGTATCAGAAGCAAATTATTGCATTAGAGTTCGGTGCAAGGTAAGAAATTTTTCACTTATGAATGAAGAGGCGAAACTATGACTTGTCACTGCCATCCGGAGTTTGTTACAGTGCAGAAGTACCAGTTTTCGGCATGATAATAGTCGGACAAGAAGCTGATTTATAGTGCTCAGTAAAAGCTATCACTAATTGGTTTAACGAAATACGAAGTGCGGCACACCCGCATACCAGTGTTAAATTGATTGGGTTCTAATTGGAGCTATGAGTTCTCTTATCCTCAGGTGAATGGTTGTAGGAAATGTATTTTGGTGGTTGTTGTTTACTCAGTCATATTAATAACACTTTTTTGCTGCAGAATTATTTGGTTTAATTACTACTAAGTTTGCTTATCGACTTGGATCGGTGACCACCTGTTAGTCAAATACCTAACATAAATTCAATTTTACTTGAAACCCTGGATTACCTGTTTAAAGTTACTTCCGCGCAGTTTCTATTTCTTCTTTATACGGCGACTACTTTGCTCTAATAAACTTCTAATGCTGCTTCCACTTACGCTGGTTGAGCTATTCTTAACTTCCCTACACTTCAGACTTATAAATCTTCGCTTCTCTTCTTAACGCGCATGAACACGTCCTTCCTGTGGTAGTATCACCTTTTAAGTAAATTTTTCTTACTTCACGATTCAGTTCGAGCCTTATTCTGATCCCCTCTCTAACTTTATCACATGACCAAACTAGCTCACCCTTCTCAAATGTTACATTATTATTGGTTTCTCATTTATTTCGAATTTTCGCATTGGTTTGCAAAACTCATCTAACTCATTGACGTTCAGCCCACCCTGAGTTGTTTGTAACGGTATACATCGTTATCAAATCAGCGAAGTAAATCTCTTCAGCGTTCATGTTCAACTACATTTTGAAATCTCTTTGTCCCATAACATTCCTGGCTGGAAGTATACTATAGTTCTCAGACATTGAACTTCTAGTAGCACAAAGAAAATAACTGTCCTCCCTTCCTTCCTTCCTGTCTCTCCGGCGTGTTCAGATTTTTACAAGAATATTTTCTCTTTCTTGCTTGGATGCTAGTATATATGTTATATTAAATTATATTCTTCCCTTCTTATTCTTTAAGTCAACCGCTATTTTAATCATTACTCTATCCATTCTAATTTCACATTATTATAACAATATTTTTATATTAGTTTGGCAAAGCATTTTTATTAATTTATCTTCTTTTTAATTATCTGATTTAGATTAATTCGCCGCCTCCTAATCGGTGCCTGATATAGCGGTTACAGGTGTCACAGTTAGTTTAGAAGTTTTACTAATTTTGGGAAGGTTAAAAATAAGTAACTAGATTAAAATACGAGAAATTAGTTTATTTATTCTTTCAGAAGTTGGAAAAATGACTGAAAGCTAATAATAGTACCTTGAAAAAGACAGACATTTTTATGGAAACAAAACGGAGAAAGGCAAAAATAGTCCATGAAACAACCAGCTATGAAAATATGAAACAAATGCAGTAGAACGAGATGAAACAATTATCACCACATGTTAGCAATTAAATAAAAAGAAAATGTAAGGGAGATGCCCTTATTAAAAAAGAACACATTTAATAGAGAACAAATAGAAAGAATACACATAGCACTTAGTTTCTAAACAAGACACAAAGCGAGAACTAAATAGGAAAACATTACAGGAAGGAAGCAAACGACGTGCAAACAAAAGACTAGAGGAAAAAGAAGCCACCATCTGTTGTATCCACAATGATAGGGAAAATAAAGCTGGCCAAACACAGCAGTAATTGTTAGAATAAACAGACGGCCCTGGTATTGAATTGTCCCCTGCTATTTCTGTTTGAAGAGAGGAGATAGAGATAGTTTAGTTTAAAGCTAGGTGCGTAATTTTATTAACGCAAAAAACCGTAGCCCGAAACGTGCTGTACAGGGTGCAGCAGAAGTATGGTAAATTGTACACAATTTTGTTAATTGAATATTTGTTAAACTGTAGTTGCAAAATAAACACCACTTGCTAGTAAACGTACCTCATTTATCACTTAGGCACTTCGCGTACTGCTAAAGTTACAACTGACACACTACTGAGTACGCTGTGAACAAAACACAAGTGATTCATCGAATCATAAGTGAACTGCACGGAAGTCACTTATCTCTCCATTGTATAGGTATATCGGACAGTAGTCAGTTCCTTATAAGTTCTCCGAATATAAACAACCGTTCTGCAACCAGAAACTAACCTAAACTAGCAAAAGGAACCCTCTGAAACGAGTACGTGCCACACAATGGTTATTATTCTGAAGAATACCCGCCATTAGCTACATCTAGGACGAGGTAATTGGACGAGTGTGCAGCTTCTGTTCATGTTGAGCGCTAGTCTGTTCTTTATGTAAGCCCTGAATAAAAGCAAACGTTCTGAACATTTTAAATCAGGAACCTACTCGAAAGGGCCGAAACGAATCCTTTGGAATGGGTAAGTGGCACAAAACAGTTATTATTCTTAGGCCGGGTAGCCGAAAGTCTACCACTTACCACAGTGGATTAAAGTGGAACTTATTTAAATGTATGCCTTAGTAACTTGCACATATAAATTTGGGAGATTTTATTTTCGGACCCCTTTATCCAAAAACTATTGGAGGTGACCTGTATCATATTCATGTTTGTTGTTACAGAAATAACAAAAATTTTTTAAGAGTGTCGCACTTGTAAACCAAAACTATGATTTTTTTGGTAATTTACGTCCTCCAACGTTAAGCCATATCGGACGATGAATGGAATGGGTGAAATGATGCTCAAGTGAGCCCAGCGTCCATAGAGATTGGAGTTACCCGACATTCGTCTTTCAGGATAAGGGAAAACCCCGGAAAAAACCTTATCAAGGTAACTCACCCTGACCGAGAGATATGACATGTTGTATATTTATAAGATTATTATTTTGGTTTATAATATGCATATAACTGAAGAATTTCAGTTAAAGTAAAGACAAACTAACAGTGAAGGATAGTAATTTTTATAGCTTGATTATAGTGATTTATTAACAATCTATAATGTCTTCTTTTTCCATGTCCGTTCTTCAAACAATACCCTTACAAATCGCTCTACTTGGGCCTTTATATCAATCGAGGTAAACACTTGTAGACTGTTTCTACTAAAATGGGAATAGGGATATACAGTAAATTTAAGAAATAGATACGTGTTTTAGGGGCTGTTTCTATACGACCGCTTTGAAATTCCATTATATTTGCCTGACCAGGAGATAAAAGTGCTTCCCATTTGAGAAAAGCATAAGTGCTTGAAAATTAAAACAGATAATTAGGAGATAAGGGATATTTTGGAGTGTGGGAATTTTCTTGGAAATCGTGTAGCATCTTTGGAAGGTGTTTGACTAAACTTCCAAGTATGATATTCAAACGACCTTTCGCTTTTGAGCTGTGCTGTATACTGACAGAGAGACAGGTGGATAGCCGCGGGCACTAAAATTAACTTCTGAACATGGTTTTCTTTCCTTTTTCTTATTCCAGTGAATTTTTCATGCCAAAGTTTCGGGTACAATAGAATGCTTATGTCTACCCTAACTACTTTGCTAATTTAGCCAAACTTTTCCAAAAATTTCTGAACATTATATTGTCTTGAAAACACAGTGGAATTATGGGAATGCAGTAATCAGCTATTTTAAGTGTTGTAAAAGTCCAACCAATTACTACAGAATCCGTGATGCTGGATTTCAGTTCAGCTCCTCTTGGAAACCGGCCTTAAAAACGTAAATCCGTCGATTTAAGAAGCAAAGGTCAATACAGCTTGATAATCAAGTTAAGTAGTTACGTTTCTTTGACACAATTTTCTATACTCACGCCATCTCCTGACCTGGCATTTAATTTACTGAAACAGTCTTTTGTTCAGTAATGCGAATTTTGATAGTGTTTTGTCTTTGATTAAATTTGTGTTATATACAGTGCTCCATTTGTGGTTATAACATTTAATAAATATCCTGATAATGGGAGAGATGCACACGCCCGAAACGTCAATTTCTAATCGTCTTTTCACCTGGCTTGCTACCGGAGAAGAAATTGAGCATATTCATCGCCAGGAAAGCTTCAGGTCTTACCTCTAAAATGGCTAAGTCCATAAGAAATTAAAAATTGAGTGCTTTAATTAGATTTCTATTCTTTTTGTGCTATACTTCGTCTGTATCCTACGGTTTATCAGTCTGGGACCATTAGGGCTCGGCTGCTGGGCTCGTTGCCGTCCCGCTGCAGGGGAGCGTGTCCGTTGTCCTGGCCTGTCGGGGACAGTTTCTATCCAAATAAACTTCAGGGACCCTGCCCTCTGTATTGTCGTGGCTCCTTGAGTCGGCCGCCCTCTGTCTCCTTCGCCTCATCCTTCCTCCCGGAGGTGCCCCACTAGGGGCATAGGAGCAATGGGCCCAGCATGGTGGCCTACGTACCGAGTCCCCTCCGTAATGAAATCTCAATCCCCAATCCCAAAGCTACAGAGGATATGACCAGAATATTCCAGACATATATTCCATTGACCATTCAACTACCTTGAACTTCAAGTTATATTGTTCACAGACACACCACATACTATCACAACAATGGATGTTTTTCTACAAATGCTTTCATTTGGATTCTGGGAATTTAAATGAAATACAGTACTTCCAATGGGTTATAAAGAAAGTAAAAATAATTACCCCTTTGGTGGTGGTAAATTATCATTTCATCCCAATACCATTTTCGGATGTATTATGTACGCCCCATAACACATTTTAACTTTCTCTCCCTCTTAGTTTTCAAACATTTTTAAGAAAGGAAATTAATTGTTCTTTCACATTAGCCGTGTGTAGGACGCAATATGAAAGTTTAGAGCCAGACTGAAAAATTCAATGCCATAGCCGGAATTTGAACCACTGATCTTCTGGTCTCCGTCCAGCTGCTCTAAAACATTGAGCTACTATGGCCAACGTGCTAACGTGACATTAAATTCTCCAACTGACTCGTGTTTTTTTCCGGCAAACCACCAGGAGTTCTCATAAACACACAAGACAACTACCTTGCCCGCCTCGGTAGCGTAGATTGTAGCATGTATGCCTCACGTCCAGGAGGTCCCGAGTTCGAATCCCGGTCAGGGTGAATTACCTGGATAAGGTTTTTCCGGGGGTTTCTCTTATCCTTCAAGACGAATTACCGGTAACTCTAAGCTCCGTGGACTCATTTGAGCATCATTTCATCCAATTTATTCACCGTCCGATATAACTTAACGTTGGGGCGGACGTAAATTAAACAAAAAAGAAGACAACTACCTTAATGGCGACTTACTATATTGTACGTACCTTAAGGCCCGGGCTTTATAGTTCGGACCACTATTAGGTACAATTAATGGAAATTAATTCTTTCACACTTGCCGTGTGTAGGACGCACCATGAAAGATTAGAGCCAGACTGAAAAATTCAATGTCTTAGCCGGGATTTGCGGCTAACTCGCATACCATTGTTAATTTTATTGGGTTATAATTGGAGCTTAATTGGAGCTATGAGTTCTGTTATCCTCAGGTGAATGGTTGTAGGAAATGGATTTTGGCTTTTGTTGGCTACTCAGTCGTATTAATAATACTTTGTTGACTTCGAAATCTTCGGTTCTCTTCTTAATGCACATGAACACGTTCTTCCTTTCGTATTATCAACCTGTAAGTAAGGTTCTCCTTACTTCACCATTCAGTTCCAACCTTATTCTGATCCACTCTCTAACTTTATCACATAACCAAACTAGCTCACCCTTCTCAAATGTTACATTATAATTGGTTTCTCATTTCATTCCAAATTTTCGTATTGGTTTGCAAAACTCATGTAACTCACTGACGTTCAGCCCACCCTGAGTTGGGGAACGCCTACCCTGAGTTGCTTGTAACGGTATACATCGTTATCAAATCAGTGAAGTAAATCTCTTTAGCGTTCATGCTCAACTGCATTTTGAAAGTCATTTGTCCCAAAACGTTCCTGGCTGAAACAACACAATAGTTCTCAGACATTGAACTTTTACTAGCACAAAGAAGGTAACTGTCTCTCCAACGTGTACAGATTTTTACAAGAATATTTTTTCTTTCTTGCCCGGATGCTAGTATATATGTTACATTAAATTATACCCTTTCATTCTTATTCTTCAACTCAACTGCTATTTTAATCATTATTTTATCCATTCTAATTGCATATTATATTATAACAAGATTTTTATATTAGTTTAGCAATGCATTTCTATTAATTCATTTTCTGTTTTTAATTATCTGACTTCGATTAATTCGCCGCCTCCTAATTGCTGCCTGATACTGCGGTTACAATTTGAACCACGGATCTCCTGGTCTCCGTCCAGCCGCTCTAAACCATTGAGCTACTATGGCCAACGTCCCAACATGACATTAAGACATTCCAGACATTCTTAAGAAACGCTTTGAGTTTAGAATGCATTACATTTTTGTTTAAATAAGCCACGATTTTCCAGGCATCTATCTCGTTTTTCATCTCTTGAAATAGCTGTTTGGAAAGACTCTGACGAGGCTTAAGTTAATATTAGTACTTTAAAGTACTGGTGTGTAATTACACCCTCAATGTTAATCTAGTGAAGCTTTGATAGAAGCCGTGTACGTGTGTAGTGTAATACCGTTAAACAAAGTGGAGCCTTTATCATCGAACCATATTAAATCCAGCGCTGCAGATGGAATAATGAGATGTGTTCCCATAACCCGTACATTCTGCAGATTGCAATTAACTGCGTCCATTTCTCTCTAGAAACTCAATTTTGGATTCCTTTTCGTTTCTGCTTGGATTTCAGTCCTTCCATTTTTCTAGTAATTTTTTTTCTCTTTCTCTCTGTTGATCTAGAGCAGTGTCTGCCAAACTACAGCTTGTGGGCCTATCTCGGCCGGCGAGCTGTTTTTTGGTATGTTTATAAACTTAAAAATGTAATAAATGAAATTAGTAAACAAATCTAAACTATTATTACGTATACAGAGCGAAAATTTGTTTATGTAACTGGTTATCTGAAGTAAGCATATAAACGATTTAGAGAATTATCTTACCATGGAAAACAGCTGTTCCTTTTGAGGATAGATCTATAAAACAAATAATTTAACTTCCTAAACTACTAAATATTTAAAATATTTACAAAGTCCTTGTACAATGACTATGATTAGATTGGATTTTTCGGAGGCGATTCGGCACCTCGACCAGACTGGTCTTTTGTACCTACGCCCCCAAGTGGGGTAACCCATGGGAAGGAGAATGAGACGAGAGGAGCTAGAGGGCGGCCCGCCCCAGGGAGTCACTACAGTACAGAGCGTGAGGTCCCTACGCTCTATCAAATAAAGACTCCCCGACTGTGGGTTTGAGGCAATTGTCATCCCACCTACCGTGGCCCCGAAACAGTCACGAGACCCAGACCGGAGACCGCTCCACAAGAGCAGGAAACTCCACGCAGGCTTGTACAACCGGCATCCGCGTTTCCGAATCGGCCCAGTAGGCCTGCATGGAGGCCAGAGTCCGTCCCGCCGGAGTGGAAAGCGTTTTACTCATATCATATCCCGCCATGCACCGCCGAGACTCTCGCCGACACTTCTACCCTGAAAAAGACCATCAGATGAAAGATGAAATGATAATGGAGGTGAAATGGAGGGACAGGAAATTTTGGGGATGTGTTTAACCTACCCAGCATTCGCCTGGTGACCGGGGAACCCCTGAAAACACTCATGTATCGGATATGTCGGCCACGGAGATCGAACCCGGTTCCTCAGAATGCGGGCCACAGACGAAACCACCTGGGCCATCCCGTTCGGTAGATGAATATGAAGTAACACTTTAGCAAATAGAAGACAGAAGTTTAAAAAGCGACAATAGATACTGAGATATATTTCTCTCCATCAAACACCACACATGTGTAAGTAATGAACAGTGTCCAAAACAAGGAATAAACCTTATATTTAATTTTTTAAATGTATGCACTTATGCTTCTTATGTCAAAACCTCATAATGACCTTCGTCTAATTTTTGCTTTAGACCCTCTTTATTTATGTTGTAATCAAGTTCATTGGCAGTCACACCCAAATCACCTAATCTTACAAATCAGTGAACAGATGGCTCGCCTCAGTAGCGTGGTGGTAGCGTGTCTGCCTCACGTTCAAGAGGTCCCGAGTTCGAATCTAGGTCAGGGCGAGTTACCTGGATAAGGTTTTTGCCGGGGGTTTCCCTTATCCTGAAAGGCAAATGTCGGGTAACTAAGCTCTGTGGACCCTGGGCTCATTTGAGCATCATTTCACCGTTCCATTCATCGTCCGATATGACAACGTTGGAGGACGTAAATTACAAAAAGAGCGAACACATATTATTTATCAATAGATTTATTATTTCTTATCACTTTTCATGATAGTCTTAGGCTGCGTGTCTTTTCTAAATAGAGTTACCTGATGAATTTGAAAGGCGGACTCTCATTTCGTTGTATATGTTAACTGTTTTTGCTTTGTGTTTGAACTATCTAGCTTTCATGATGTTAAATAAAATGGGATCAGAAGGGTTAAAAGTTAATCTACTTAATTCATCTAAAACGTTGCTTGACCACCTTGATCAAAATTATTTCTCCGACCAGAGCAATATACGTTATGTGGCATTTCCGTAACTTCGAAGACTACTGAAGAAGGTTTAAGGAAGTCAAACGCTACGCAAATATTACAAATCCCTTGGTGTAAATATCAGCTTATTGCAGGGGATTTTCCGTCTGTTATTTAGTAAAGTGTGCAAAATTACAATTAAATTTAATCATTCACAGTTAAGTCTTCTAGATCAGTGTTTCTCAAAGTATGGTCCGCGAACCCCCGGGGGTCCACGAGGGGATATCTGGGAGTTTGCGAGGGGGTCCCTTAAGTCAAGTAATAATATTGAATTAAAACTACAGAAAACGTGAAATTGTATTTACTAAGTCACTTATCTGCTCGGTGCCAAACTTAACATTTTTATGCAGCTATGTCATAACGATATAACGTAGCTGAGAGGTGCAATCAAAGTAATAGTTGGGAGCGTGTAGTGCAGCGTTATAATAGCAGCGACGGAAGCGTACTAAGCGTGAGCGGTTAGCTGCGGCCCTGGTGATGTCAGCCAAGCCTACACGCGTATGTCTGAGTCAGCGCCGTCACTGGCACCGGCTACACGTACGCACGCAAAACAAAACAATCGTTCTCGCTGCGTTGAAGCTAGTGATGATAGTCCTGACAGTTTGTAACTGTGAATCGTGAGAATTTATTCGCGTCGTTCAACATTAATCATTGGTGTTACAGACTGCATCACTTAAATGTAAGCCAACAAAAACTTGCGATCAAGAGGCGAGTTGTAGTAGTTTGCCTACTAGTTTAACTAGTTGCTGTTCTGCCGATCTGTGAAAAGTAAAACAGCGAAAATACAGCAAGGAATACTTAACTTTCGGATTTGTTCGACCTGGAACTAAAGATGAACAAAAAGCTCAATATGTTTTGTTGTGATGTACTGTCCAATGACGCAATGAAGCCTGCTAAGTTGCGAAGACATTTCAAGACGAAACATTTGATTTGCATTGGTAAGACGATTATTTAAAAAACAGTGAATAGATGAAAATGAGTAAATCTAGAATTAAAAAAAATCCTACTTGAACCAGTAGTGAAAAAGCATCACTAGCTTCCTATGAAGCAGCATTACTCGTCGCTAAAAGTGGCAAGCCTTATGACACTGCCCAGAAATTAATATTCCCAGGAGCTAAAAGGACGTGTAGTATAATGATTGGTGACTCAGCTGCCAAAGAGCTGATCACACTCCCACTATCAAATGATTCAGTTAAACGTAGAATTGTTGATATGTCTCAAAATGTCCTGGACCAGCTAATTATTAGGTTAAAGTCAACAACAATGTATGCTTTACAACTTGACGAAAGTACTGATTTCACTGCCAAGTCTCATTTGTTAGCTTTTGTACGTTACGAACACGAGAAAGGGCTTGTTCAAGAGATATTTTTTGTAGGAAAGTCTTGCATAATACTGCTGAGGATGTCTTTAAGACACTTTATGGATGTATGTCAGACCAAGGTCTTGAGTGGAAAGTTTGTGTAGACGTAAGAACCGAAGAGCCGCAACGATGTCTGGACACAACACTGGATTGAAAGCTCTATTTCAACTCTGAGAGTAAGTGAACTCATTGCTCGATACATAGAGAGGCGTTAGTTGAAAAAAAAACGGCAGATTTGAAGGAAACATTAGAAGAGTTGGTTAAAATTGTGAACTACATTAAAGCCCGTCCTCTTAACTCGCGGATATTCAAGTAACTATATAAATAAATGGAAAGCGAACATAAACAACTGTTCTAGCACACAGATGTTCGCTGGCTTTCTTCTGGAAATATTCTTTTGCGATTGTAATTATTTAATAAAGTGAGGCTTTTTTTTTTTTTTTTTTTTTTTTTTTTTTTTTTGAAGACGAGAAGTTTCCCCTACGCGAACGTCTGTGTGACTTTGAATGGTTGTGCAAAGTGGCGTATTTAGCTAGTATCTTTTCACACTTAAATGGAGTAAACCAAAATTTACAAGGCCCAAAACCAGATGTTTTCACGGTTCATGAGAAAACTGAAGCAATGATAGGAAAACTTCAAGTGTCGAAATGTCGTGTAGAAAAGAAATCCTTAGGCACCTTTCCAAGTTTGGAACAATTTCTGACTTCATCAGAAGAAACTTTGTCTAAAAATATTGAAGAAGCCATAGTAGAACGCCTGAATGGCCTATCAGAAACTTTGAGGAAGTACTTTCCATCACAGGCAAATGACCAGAATGAGTGGATAAAGTATCCTTTCCAGAAAAAAACATAGCATTGATAGTGTTGCGGCGAAAAGCACAGAAATTTCGGTGCCGAGAGATAAGCGCGGCTTGTGTATATAAAGAGCATGCACATAAAGTTAACAGGTGGACAGTGCTTGCATAAGCAGATAAACATAGCCCTTGAGATAAATGACTTGCCGGCCCAGATAGGGTTTCACGTAAGGAAGGTTCTAGTGATATCTCGATTGACAGAGAATTGTTGCTTTTCATATTTGCTCCAGAAGTCTCTCGAATTTATCAATGAGGTATTTGAGAGAGAGACGACTTGCCAAGAGTCAGTTGTAATTATGAACAGATGTTGTGTAAGACGACTGTTGTAAACAGTGCAAGTTGAGTAAGCTGTTTGTTATTGTCATCTACCTTGGTGTTGTACATTGTGATATGTGATGTAATTCTGCTGCTACGCAGTGTGTTTCTATGGAAGTAAAGAACATTTAGAATTTCGGAAAATTGGACTTTTCATTCTAAGAACCCACAAAGTCACAATAGCCCTTCAGAAAAGGAAGAGTACCAACTAATAGAGTTATTTAACAGCAAAGAATGGAAGGTTGTGCACCAGGAAAATAAATTTGCAAAGCTTTGGTTTCTGGCCCAGAGTGAATTTAATGAACTTGCTACCGAAGCCCTTAAGCATATTGTGCACTTCCCAACCACCGATCTGTGTGAGCAAACATTTTCAGTACTGTACAACATCAAGCCATGGAAGAGAAACAAACTTGCCAATGTAGAAACTGACTTAAGAGTAAAAATCACTAACATTAAGCCCAGATTAACTGAGGTTATTCAATAAAAACAGTTCAATTGTTCACATTAATACATTTAAATGAACAAATTTTCAAGCCTTTTCCGCCTAAACTGGTTTTTAAGTAACCCAATACTAACTTTTTTGTAAAGGTAAAATGATGGATTCAGAACATTATGAATAACCCTTTTATATGTATAAAATAGTTTCTTTACATGGAAAATAAATTCATTTTATAAAATGTTTTGCCTAATGTTATTAATCCTTGGGTAATCCAAAGAATGTCGTATTTATAATTTTTACTGCCGTCAGGCTAAAGTTAAATGAAAACCTAGTTAGGCCAACTTGTATAAAATTTACATCAAAGGGAAAAGAAATTGATTTTAATAAATGCAATTTAAAAATATATATCTAGTCTTTTATTTAAAATACATTTGATACACAATATTATTTTATATAGTGTAAGTTTAATGTTTTAATTTATTATGAATTAAGTTTCAAAGTAAATACACAAGAAATTGTTTAAATTCCAATTATAAAATTCAACCAAAATTCGACCTGTTCTTATAAATTAAATTGCCAAACTATAGGGGTCCGCGAACTAGTTGTTAGATGATAAGGGAGTCCTTGAGGCAGAGAAGAGTTCGAGAAACACCGTTCTAGATCATTGTGCAATAATTTCATAAGGAACGGCGGAAGTAAAAAAAAATCATTAATTCATTACTGGGATTTAAAAGGCTACGTAAGGTAAATGCTACTAATTCTTCTGTTACTTACATTTATTTAGCAATTTTGCTGGATTAAACAAAACTTAAAGACTGAGATTTTTCATTGATATACACTACAATTATCTATGATGAGCCCGCCTCGGTAGCGTGTCTGCCTCACGTTCAAGAGGTCCCGAGTTCGGATCTCGGTCAGGGTGAGTTACCTAGATAGGGCGTTTTCCGGGGTTTCCCTTATCCTTAAAGCGAATGTCAGGTAGCTCTAAGCTCCATGGACCCCAGATTCATTTGAGCATCATATCACCAATTTCATTCATCGTCCGATATGACTTAATGTTGGAGGACGTAAATTGCAAAAAACAACAAGAATTATCTATGTTGTTATCAATTATCTGGTTGTCTCATGTGTTTATGAGAACTCCTGGTGGTTTACCGGGAGAAACACGAGTCATTTTGAGAATTAAATGTCATTTTGGCACGTTGGCCATAGTAGCTCAAATGGTTAGAGCGGCTGGACGGAAACCAGAAGATCCGTGATTCAAATTGCGGCTATGGCATTGAATTTTTCAGTCTGGCTCTACCCTTTCATAGTGCGTCCTACACACGGCTAGTGTGAAAGAACAATTAATTTCAATTATCTATGATGTTTAAAAATGGTTACTGCGTGTTGCACTTCATCATTTTTCGTCCTCCGTGGTCTGAGAGTAACGTGCTAGCCTCTTGTTCCCGAGGTCATTGGTTCAAACCTGTAGCAGGGAGTAAGAATCTATACCATGGCTTCTTTCGGAAGGGAGATAGGTCACGTATCGTAGTTTAAGCCTCAGAAAGAGGCCTATGAGCCAAATTAAGCTGTCTTTCACGCCTAATATAGAATATGACGCTAAGAACTACAGTAGTTGAAGAACATTCATAAATAAAGGGTCAATTTCCATTTCAATTTCCCATTTGAAATAATTTACACGACAATTCATATCAGCCTTCGCATTACATACATCTGTAACGGGAACATTTTGAAAAGTTAAAAT
The DNA here is from genome assembly GCA_030765055.1 of Mantis religiosa. Lineage (NCBI taxonomy): Eukaryota > Metazoa > Arthropoda > Insecta > Mantodea > Mantidae > Mantis > Mantis religiosa. The sequence continues at coordinate 408,229,571 of CM060950.1, forward strand.
AAACCGTTATGACTGATAGGCAGTACACGAATAAAGTAACAAATGTTTGTAACTCTAAAATAGTAAGTTCGCGTTTATTATTTTCTTTGAATTTAAATTTTCATTAACGTAAAATATTTCATACAACTGATCTTATATACATAATGGTTATGAATTTCATTGTCATGAAGGAAAGGTTGATCATTTGAGTATTTAACCGCGAGTATTAATAGATTTATATTTTAGTTAAAAATACTATGTTTTCAGCTGATCTTGCATTCACTAAATGTAACTGAATTAATCTAGTTTCAATTGTTATCACCAAACTGCTTTACAGGAGTATATTATTCCCTATGTCGCCCTGTAAGGTGCAATGAGATCTAATTGTGAATTTCTGCAAGGTACTTTATGATTGGTCAGGTTGCTCATGATGTAGCATGACTCCTTACAAATGTCCTGTTGGGTTCCAAGTTTGATTCTAGCCTTTCTTAAGAAGATTGTTTAGCGAAAAAACCTGCTATTTAATGATTAATCTTAATATATTTCTGACAGTTAAACGTGCTCAGAGAAACTCTTGTACTTGTTAAATCCCGTGTAGTCTGTTAAAGTTGTAGAACTACTTAATTCTATACATAATTGTGCATACTTGCATTGTTTACACTCATTTTAATTTTCCACATGTTTTTGCAAATATTCCAGAGTTCATCCCTGTTAAGAGAGTTACGGTATAATTTAGTTCCAGTTGTGTAAGGTTCTTTTACTTTCTGCTCTCAACGACTTGGTTTATAAGAGTCAATACAAATATAAACAAATACAAATACAAATATAAATATAAATATATAAAGTGTGATTCATATAAACCTGAACCACTTCAAAAGCCCATAGCTTCCCTTTGAAAGCTCGTAGAATGTAGAAATTTGTTGAATGATCTCAGTGCCTCTGGGATAATCGACAACACTGATATAGTTGCCAGTTGGCACTCTTCAGTGTGCCATTTTCTTTGATACGACTGTAGACACTGAAGTTTATATGGTTATTTTCAATTCATTTTCGGAACAGCTGGATAATATCGAACTGAGAGAAAGTTATTTTCAGCAAGATGGACCAACGTGTAATACATCTAATGACACCCTAAAACTTATAACCAGTTTCTTTGATAATCGAATAATCTCAAAATGTCTGTGGGCCCCCAGATCCCCTGACCTAACCTCACCTCATTTTTTCTTGTGGTGGTATCTAAAAATAGAGTGTAAAATAATAGGCTGCGGAAAATTGATGTTCTCAAGGAATCCATCGAACCGAAATTGGCGAGGATACTCTCCGTAAAACTTCAGAGAACATGGTGAGGTCAGTGCAGACATCTATAAATGCTGGTGGAGGACATTTGCAACATTTTCTTTGAGATGTAAATAGTGTAATGTAATCTTCCAATTGTGTGTTATGTTCTCCTAAAGTAGCACGTGTGTCCTATTATTAGTTCAAAATTTATGGCCTACTAAAATGATTCAAGTTTATATGGTTCGCACTATACTGTTGATTGATAATGTGTCTCCACTAAAACTCTATATAGGAGAACATGGGGCATATCGGGGTAGTGAGGCAGAACAGGCTATACGTGTTTTCTCTGTAGTAGGTGGCACAATCTACCGGAATCTGTCAAAATTACTCATCTCAATCACAGCTACTAGTACACGTCAGTTGGCTGCCATAACAGACTCTTGTGTGCGAGTTGTGTGATGGATACAGTTTGATGCAGTTTTTACAAGATTCGTGATATCTTTCAAGGCATATAAGTACATCATATCTACATTTAAATAAAAAACAATAATTACTTTGAAATATAACACTTAATTTCCTTCTAAATCCATGTTTTTGCTAAGTTATCTTTGATATCGAACCATCGACAAGCATTAACCTAAGTTTGTGTTTACGGGGCAATATGGTTGGGGCATAATACGGTACTACCCCATTATGTCCCTGGTTTAAAAGTATTTGTGTTACTAATATGATTGACTACTCATGTTACATGTGATTTCGGAATAGTGCATAATGACGTAAAGAAGTCACAGAGGCAAGTGTGGTCTTTAGTCTCAATGGAGGGGACTGTGAATGCTGTATTTGATGGTTCAATGGGGTATAAAATGTCAGCTAGTCAATTTTAAGTGTCCCAAACAACTCTTGAACGCTACGTTAAGAAGAAACGAGATAATCCTGATAATGTTGTTAAAAACGTTATCACAGGCTCCAGCCTCTAGATGTTTCTTTCATGAAACCACTAATCAAATATTATGAGGATGAAATTCGCTCCTGGGTTATATCTAATCCAGGAAAATTCGTGACACTGTTTCAGGTTGCATCATTGTTTGGTGCCAGTTATATGCGAGCCTCAACAATGAGCGCGGCAGTCAATGGGTTTCGAAAAACAGGAATATGACCTGTTAACATCAATGTGCTTGATGATGCTGATTTCCTACCGTCCAAAACGACAGATATCGAGCTTTCTTCTGGAGTTCCTGATGATGTTCTGAGATGTCAATTGTCTCTGGTTCACCTATGGGGAGAGAAAACATTGAGATTCCAAGCTGCAGTAGTTTCCAGAGTTCCAGCCCAGAAAATATCACACCTATCACAAAGGTAGATCATAAAAGCAAGAGAGTTTGGAAAAACAGGGGGGGGGGAATCACAGTACAGACAACATCCCCATATAAAGAAGCACAATTGTATGCGGAACAAGGAAAAAATGAATAAAAGACCTGTAAAAAGGCGTCTTGCTCTACCAGAAAGTGAAACAAAACGGGAATCATCGAAAGGTAGCCCTAGATGTCCTAATCCTCCTGTATCCAAACGTCCTAGAAGTCATCTGTCTGCTGGTAACAGGAAAGAAGTGACAAAAGACAACGAAGATGATTATCTTTACTGCCATGATTATTCAGAAGGAGGGTGGATTAGACATCCCTGCTGCCTGCAGTTGGCTCATAATTCTTGTGCAGGTGTCGAAAGTGATGATAAAGATGTACATATTTCTGAGTATTGTGAGAAGTGGACTAAATGTAAAATAAATAAAAAACTCATCAAAAATTGCTCAAAGAAATAATACCCCTTACTGCCCCACCTATGGGGCAAAACGGGGTAAATGTACTAATTTTGTTTTTGACATGATAGCTAATCCCATTTGTTGCGAGTATCTATTTAATTTATGTTTTTCAGGTAATTCTGCAATAATAAACAAATTTATATTACCAAAACCAATTTATAAATGTTCAAATGTGAAATATAGATGCACAAATATTAAGTACCCTGTCCTGCCCCATGTTCCTCTACTAGATCTTGCTTTGTAAAATTTGGTCGGGAGCAATCCTTTTCTTAAGTGCCTTGTCATTTCTGCAGTATTACGGTCCGAGCGTTTTCTGGTACTGAGAACTATTGTGAAAACGTAAGATATGATTCAACTCACCTGTTTAGTGCGCTTCAAAACTTATGTGATCTTTGTCTCTCGTGCCTGTGGGTTCATATTCATTAAGCTATGTGGCTTCGCCCGCGATTCATTCTCTAAAGGTTAATGAAGACCCCATTGTGTTAAGTTTGCCAAACGCTGATCCACATATAAAGCACAGCTCTCAAACTTCCTATACGCTCTGAATAAAAAGGAAATGAACGCAATTTAATCCGCCTAATGTCGCCGACTGGCACGGTACCAATTTAACTGCATGCATTTTCGAGTCCTGGATATAACGAATATGATTTGGATGAACAAGAAAGAGTCTAAATCCTGAATCGTCTCTGTTAGGAAGAACAGGCTAGAATAAGGAAAGTGAGGGACAATCTCTATGAAAACACGGGCAAAGAATAAAAAATTAAAGAGTAATAATATAGTTAACCCTTAGTCACCACATAAATATGGAGTACATTTTAAGGTTGTGTAAATAAAATATAAATCTTAAAGTACCAAATTACTAAGAAAAAAATTGTGAAATTCTTCTCAGTAGTGTTAGTTATAGCATATATATTTTTACGAAAGAATACTTGTCTATATGTCAGCCGAGGTAAATCTATGCAGAGCTTAGCTTTACACATTTCGTTGTATCTACAAGGGGATAGAACAGACCAAATCACTATTCAGATGTACCAAAGACAGTCCGTATATGCTTACTTTGAAATTACGTATTATTACTGTGATATTATAAGAAAAAGCTAATTAACTACAGCGCATAAAATTACAGAAGGATAAAAAAAACCATACCAATAATAAGGAATGTTTCTGAAAATGCTGTCACAGAATAAATCCACCCTGTGTTCAAAATAAGCTTCCATCATTTATTAGTATAGTTTTGTTTATATATTATCATTTACTATTATACAGTCTGTAAAAAGATCCCTTCAGAACGAAAAGCTCCATACAGTCTATTCCCAGAAATATCAAGATATTTATTTTAATTTTGCTGTACATATTTAAACATAAGGCATGTATTGTAAACAGAAGCCTTAGAGCCACTGTTTTTTTTAAAAAGAGGAATATCGAAAAGCTCCATACATATGTACTGTGAGAGAATACCGGATGTTAGGTGTATACGTGCATATATATACTTATTGGTAACTCAAAATATGTTATTAAACATTACATCATATTCGCTTAATTTGCAGTCTAATACATTTAATTAATAAGACTAGTATGTGTTCAGGTTGCTCCAAATACGCCTGACACACTAAAGACTTGCCCCTTTATTTTTCTCGAGAATGCGGGACGGGTTGTTTTGAGGGGCAAAACAGAGGGGGGCTTACTTACAATAAGAACGTCGAGGTCGCTCATACGAAAGAATAACAAATGGAGGAATCAGCTGCGGTTCCTACTTACCCAAATATCCACTGTGTTACCTACAACTTGCACATTCATACAGAGAAAAATGATGAAGGAAGTTTAAATACATCGAATTGTTGATGTAGTAATTTCTATGGATTTCAAATACATTATCTTAATGTGTGCTTTCTGCAAATCTAATGACCAAATATTGCCTGCCCAGGAAGTTAGCTACTTAAGTGTGAACGCATGCAAACAAACTGAATGTCTATACTGACGGGAGATGTCAGTTACGACGTACGGAAAATATCAGGTGGAGTACTGTATGACATGTTTGTGGAAAACTTTTTAGATGAGAATGAGGAGAAGAAAAACTCAATTACATGCCCCGAATTTTCTGTTCCTCCATTTCACCTCAGCTTATACTTCACTTTATCTTTGTTCCTGGTTTGCTATTTCATGATTTTAAGTCTCGGCGGCAGTTTCAGCATACTTGCCAGGGAATTTGCTCTCTTTAACTTTTCCTCCCAGGGATATAAGCATGCCCATAAGGGGGAGGGAAGCTGGTTTTACGAGCCCCCAACGGGGAGTTTCAATCTGAGGCTGATAGGGAACCTGTCCTCTGGTATACTCCCTCCTCAGGTCCGGCCATCCTTAGTATCCCGTCAACTGAAACTTCTGTCCCAGGGGGCCTCCTGTCAGGAACACAGGCACAAAAGAAGCGAGATGTTAAGTTCCACCACGAAATCTTAAAGGTAAAATGGGCGAATGAAAATATGGAGCAACTGTTGGCGAAATCGGAGAAAACCCTCCCAGAGACCGCTTCTATCACAAATCCCCAATTCAATCCCTTGGGATCGAACCCAAGGTGTTTGCCTTTGTGGGAGGCAAACAGTCTAGTCACCCGGCCCTGTGTTGCCAAATATTATTACACCATTTAATAATAATATTCTAATGAATTTTGAAAACTTGCAATAATAATGTGACCTCTGAATTTTCTTACATTCACTGAATTCCCACTAACGGAAAAATGGTTGAGAAACTAAAGAACTGTAACGGTTAGAAAAAATGTTCACAGATAATTGTCAGGTAACACAGTCAAATTTGTGTGGAATGTTGGATCAAAATGGAAATTATTAGTTGATAAAGGTTAGAGAGGGTAGTGTATTAGTACAAGTAATAGATTATTTGGTGTTTGGAGAAAGGAGAATGTAAAAAGTGTAAGTAACATTGAATTTATAGTGAATAAGTGACCTGCGTCAACATAATATAATTACTATCATGTTATTTTTTGTCCAAAAACAAGCATATTACCAAGATGCGTTGAAGATGATTAAGTCTTTATAACATCTATGGCAGAAAATGTTTGCTCACAAATATATGCAAAAATGCCAGCCCTCTGCATACGAACATTGGAGGATGACTATAATTTTACGAAACTAACCTGAAAAGGAATATTTTCAAAGCAAATCACAGAAGTGAGTGGTCCATATGCTTATTAAATTTAGCCCAAAATCCTAAATGGTTTTAGCTTTATATCTGTAGGATAGAGAGAATTTATGAATCTCAGACTCCTGAAATTCAAAATGGATTTATGAAGAGATCTAGGCTACTGTTTTCAGACTAAAGGCAGGAAGAATTTGTAATGACTTTTGCTCTCATATTACGTCATCCTATATTTACCGTGTTAAAGTGGACCATCAGATACATGAAATCATACACAGCATCGATAACTATTCTATTATCGCACCCTCAAGCACGGTAAAAGCACGTTCTGTATGTTTGCGAACAGGTAAAGGATTATACATCTCATGGATCGTCGACTGTTAACGCGACCTTCAAATGCCAAACGGCCGAAAGTTTTGTCTATTGTATACTACAAATGTCTGTACTACATGGAGTAATAAAATGTAAGTAATACTGTTTCTTATATAGGTATATGTCTCCTATAGTCATGCAAATAAAGGCGTACTATATTTTCTCATTTCGGCAGAATCCAGTTGCAGTGAACAATGTTGGGTTTAAATGTATGCAAACCTATAAATTTTTATATGAATACTGAACTAATTATAACATAATAACAACATAGTAATCCAGATTATTCTATTTCATTCGTGTAATAGACTGAACAAATGCAACTTCTTAGATTAATTTCCTCGCAACTCCGTCGCTTGGGAATTTATCAGTAATTTCAGAATCACTCGTGACATTGCTACAGATAAATATGTTCATATAAGACTTTCAAATATCGACGGCCCAACAAAAATGTCGTTCCTTAACTCCCTGGTATAATACATTCTCGCTCTAGTTCAAGAAATATTTCATTTGTACATAATTATTAAAATTAAGTATTTCACACACATATACCCCAAAACTCCTTTCTTTGTAATTCCATGGATTTGGGCAGGAATCTGGCTGCAATTAAATGTGCCCTGTAAAATATAATATGGTGTAGCGCATTTCCATTCTCTTCATGCCCAACTGAGGTCGTTTATATACAGTACAGAGAACTTACGTCATTAATCTAGTTCCCAAGTACGCCGAGCCTTGTTTTGTTTACGTGCAGGCTGTGATGGCAGAAAGCGCCTAGTGATACTACCCGCAGAGCAACTGTGCCAGAGTAGTTGCCGGCTGGCGTGACGAACGGCGAAATAATGCGAGAGCTTAGCAACAGGTTTTCAAACTGCACTGCATGTTGAAGGAAGCACCTTATGTAGCTAAACAGCTATTATATCCGTAATGTGTATATAATTTTAGTTTATATTTCTGGATAACTTATGAAATTCTCTACCGGATGGCCTGCACGTGCAACGAATCATTTTATTAAAAGTATTCAGCATTCAGTGTTACACACAAAATGCATTCTGCTGCTGCCTAATTCCTAAAAATTAATCAGTTTTGCAAAATTTCCACGTGTGCAAGAGAACAGAGCATACTCGAAAATAAAATTCGGATGGGTAGTACACTTTCTTTTTAAGTTAAGAATCATTTAGCCCACCGCCATACCTGTGGTCCCCAGATTCTACCGCGCAGCGGATTGCGGGTTGAATTCCCGCCTCGGGCATGGGTATTCGTTTGTATTGTGTATGCATGTGTAATTCGAAAAAGAAAAATAGGAAAAAAGTAAAGTCCAGAAGCATAAAGCTGCAAAAGCAAAGAATAAAGAGGGAAAATCTCAAAACGCGACATAAGAATTTTTAAGAAACGAACCGCTACCTAACTAATCCTTTGACATTTTATTTATTCAGAAATATTCACAATTGCAATAATATACAGTGTACATAAGAAAGTTAATGAAAAGAAAATGTATATATTGAATTGTATGAAAATACACTAAGAAGCTTTTATTCGCTCGGGGAGGAATTTTGTTTAATTTTGTAGAACCGTGATGCACAAAAACATATCACCCGCTTAAATTTAAAAAAAAAATTATTTTACATTAGACATTTGAGATATCGATGTTATTAATTAACGTTTGTCTAACGTTTCTAAGTTTATTAGGTGCTTTTATCAAGCAAATATAGATTTGAAGGTGAGTATCGTTTCCCTTATCTGTTTGATCTTCTTTATCTTGTACCTGTAACAAAAGTTGTGAGGAAGCTGTTCATAGAGAAGTTTGTGGCAGTTAACCTGAAGCAGACAGAAAAATCAATTATGTAAGAAAAGATTATGGAAACTATAAACATAAATGTTAATATTTTGAGAAATTCCTGTAAATAGACCATCAGATTTACTACGTTTATTTATTTACAAAAACACAAGCTCGTTGAACATAGTGAATCTCAGGGCGCTTTCTCTATCTCTTTCTCTCAAGTTATTTCTTGTTCAATCTTACAATGTCTTAACTTCTAGGTCATATCGCGTCATATATAAAGTTATATTCCTTGGGGAACTTAATCACTGAGTGCCTGACAGATGATCTTAGTTGTGTGGATATCTTTGTTTGTATAGTTATTCTGTGCCTACGATTGGGAAACGCAACCAAAATTGCCTTACTTGTGTAGTCACCTTTATAAACTTCTTCCGCTTTTCATGGATTAGGTCATTGGCCTGCTCCGGTCTTACTTCCACCTTAACACTGGTCTTCCTTTAGGTTTGTATTCTTGCACCCTATTCAGTAGCCTGCAGGAATCCATTTTACTGAGATGGTGCTTTCATCTTTATATCTCCTACAACATTAAACTTTAAATCTTTTCTTATTTATTAATTAGTTAATGTATCCTATCTTGTTACTCCTTTAACTGCTCTCAGCTGTTTCAATATGACTTTCATCTTTCTATCTTAAAAAATAACTTCCACTCCCGCATAATATTACCAGGAAGGCCATAACTTTACAAAATTTAAGAACCTTTCTACATATCTGCATTATTTCCATTGAGTTTAGGCAGTATATTTAAATAACTAACTTTACCATTTAGCTGTTCTTTTAGTATTTATCTATCACAGTGATGCTGGACAGATGATCTTAGTTATTTAGTGGCCATCCCTACCACATTATTTATTTGCATTTTATTTATTCTGTAGAGGAAACTTTGGTTTGTAGTACTGAATATACAGTTTAATGTAAACCACACAAACTCCCAATCGATTGCTCAGTGCACGGAATTCGAACCCATAACCTCCCTAATGCAAGCAGGTAATCATGATTACATCGCAGGCTTCTGCTCCCCTAAGGTCAGACCTAACCCCTTCCGTTGTTTCTCTAGCTGTAGCCAGCACGTGCATTGGGTTCATTAGTGCCGGATTGGCTAACGTACAAGTCTCATTCGACACTGTCAAATAACCCACGAAAGCGTTCTTTCCAAACAGAAAAGAAGGAAAGTTTCTGTTCTTCAGTAGGGGAAAATGTGATGTGTGAAAACCTTTTATGGGTACATAGACAAACAAGAAGTAATGGTAATATGTATGTCACAAAGACCACTGCAAACTTACAGGTACGCCATAAACTATTGGCTTAAAAATAACACATGAATCTTTAAACACCACAATTGTACATTAATGATTAGTTCATTATTTCATTATTAGAATTTCAACAAAACAAACAATAGGAAGATTTATAGTATAGATAAGAGGTGTATCACAAAATTGAAGAGAGGCCTACTCAGATTTAAAACAAAGGCAAATAATCACTAGTTAACATACTATACACATTACATACATAATTTTCTTAACCTATTTCTATAAGTTGCCTTGTGCCATCTTCTACACCAACTAGCTCAGCTTGCTTGGCACCCAGGCCTTCCAAAATTGCGGAGTAACATAGTCTCCCTCCCGTCATATACTCTAATTTTCTCTGTTTCCCCTGGTTGCCCCACTACATTTTCCTTTCCAATCTTTGCTTTTCTCACCCACTTCTCTTTAGCTTTCCAAAAAAGGTTCCCCATATTTATATTACTACTTTCATTTTTCCCTGTAACCACTTTTACAGCTATCAAGTCGCTTCGCATTTTTCCCATTCCTTTTCCCACACTTTCTCTCTCTATACTGCTAGATCCTTTGCAGACGAGAAGAGTATAAGGATTTCCTGTATTGCACAGGGGTCAGATGGTTAAAAGAGGTAAACTGAAACAACAATTTTTGATCTGAGTAACAGAATATTGCATTTCAGGTATCAATAGGCCTAGTTTCTGGACGTTTTGTCATGCTTTTAATTGCTTATTTAGTTGCTTATTTGGGTAAAAGTTTTAAATTTAACATCTTTGCAAACGGACCAGCAAATTCCATAACAAAACGATGAACTGTGAATTATTGATATAATTTTACTTACTAACACATTCCAGTATTTTAAAGACTTGAAGTGTAGGATACAAAAAAAAGGAAGCAGACGTAATTCAATTAATGCTAAAAATAAATTTGTGAAACGAATATCCTATACGCATCTCTTTTTTCCCTATTGAAAATTGCTTACCAAAACGTCAGTGAATTGTTTGCAAGGATACGGTACTTAATTAAACACATCAAAACCTGATTTCGATGACTTATTTAAGGACTTCAAAACTATGAAAATCATGGATATAATTATTTCTTCCACACTAGCCGTGTGTAGGCTAAGGTTTGAATGAGTAGAGCCAGACTGAAAAATTCAATGGCGGAGCCGGGATTTAAACCACAGATCTCCCGCTCTCAGTGCGGTTACTGTAACCAACTGAGCTACTGTTGCCAACGTGCCGACATGACATTAAATTCTCCAACTGACTGGTGTTGGAGAACGTCTGAGTGAGTTGAAGAATTTGTCATGTCGGCACGTTGGCCACAGTAGCTCAGTTGGTTACAGCAACCGCACTGAGAGTGGGAGATACATGGTTCAATTGCAGGCTATAGAATTGAATTTTTCAGTATGGCTCTACTCACCTATGAAACATCACTTTTTGTTACTTTCCCATTCTTTCCTGTGGGCGTAACGAATGTCGGAATAACTTCACAAACGGAAATTTCAGATCTATAAAGAGATATATATATATAATAAAATTAAACGTAATTTGCAAGTATAATTTTGGCTATTTTAAGATACATTTAAATTTATTAACAGTTGTTTTCGATTATAAAATGTCTATTACGATCCATCGCTGCTCCTTGAACTCTGCCCCCTTCCTCTAACACACCCCTCTACGTTACAGATAGTATTGCAGAGTATGGTCAACTATGGCTCAGATCGCAGTGGCTGTAGATCGTAAAATGCTTTATGAATAATGTAACTACATTAGCTTATTCCACGATTAATTAATAGAACTAAATGCAGAAAACATAACAGACTAAGGTCAAGCTAAAAGTCCTAAAGCTAAAAGGGCAAATTAATAACAACTCATCAGCACTTTAGACAGTATTTTGGACTCTAGATTATCACCAGAGATATTTACACTTATGCAAAAGTGTGACGGGGATTTGCCTCCACCTTCTGTTCGCTGATCTATAACGAATTCATTGAACTCAAAAAAAAGACGTTCTAATGCTTCTTCACCTGAGTGAGTAAATTGAAAATACTTCATGCACAATAAGCAGTACATGTAGTATAGATGTAATTATCTCATAAAAGAAGACATTGGGAATCATTGTGTACCGACCCCTTTTTATTTATCCTTTTTATTCAGTTATAATAACGCTTGTAAAATTTGATTACATTATTTCTTTACTTAAAGTAGGTAAATAAGTATAGTATCCCACCCAAAAGACATTTTACCACAAATTTATATTTTCAGGCTCTTGAATAATAAAAAGGACTTACATTAACTGTTCTATAACTGTAAATATTCTATCTGTCTGCGAGTTGCATAATCCCAAAGTAAAATATGGATAAAATCTCCAAATTTCATATTTAAATTCAGCATCTTCTAAGTGGTGTAAATGAAAAGTAAAAAGATATTCCGAATTTGTGGGTTCGTAGAATTAATAAGTCGAGTTGCAGATATTCTAAATGTTCTTTAATTCCGTATAAATACACTTATAGATTACAGCAGCATTACGTTACGTACACAATCAATCTACTAAGGTCGATGACAATAACAAACAACTTACTCAATTTCACTGTTTACAAAATCAACACTCTCAGCTGATCTCTGCTTACTCACTCTGTTTGCAGCCCACTCTCGGCGAGTCGGCACTTTCTTAAATACCTCATTCCTAAATTCGAGATATTTCCAGAGCAATAAAGAAACCTAATAATTAAGATATCACCAGAAATTTCCATTTTATCTCAGTTTGTATCGGTAAGTCTTTTATCTCAAGCACTATGTTTATCTGCTTATGCAAGCTCGTTATCTATATGAAACCTAGCCGTCTGTTGTCTTTATCTGCAGTCTCTTATGTACACAAACCGCACTTCTCTCTCGGTACCGAAACTTCCGTGCCATTTCGCCGCGACAATATCAAAAAGAAAGAAGGTTTCCCATTCCAAAATACCGCTTTCATGAATAAGTTTTCGAAAATTTTGATTAAATTATAATACATTTAAGATGTTTTCATAACAGATTAAATGCACAGCTGGAAATTCTGGGATTATCCTCTGAAATTATCTTCAGTCTGAACCACATCTATATAACAGTGAACATTAAGAAATCTTACTAGCTGGCCTGGTAGCTCAGTTGATAAAGCACCTGCCTGCCGTGCTAGGGGTCCCAGGGGTGAGGATTTTTCTCCAACTATGATAATTCACAATCTTCCCCAGAGTCTGGTAGTATGAATATGAGAGTGCAAATGTGTGCGTGATCTAATGCCTAAAATCCCACGAATACGAATTAACACCTTCGACAAGTTCCAAAAGAGAATGGCCGCCGATATGATCATAGCAGATAAGGGCGGGGTATAAATGGAACAAATAAAAAAATCTTACTGCAAAAAAGTAAGGATATTGTTAAAACAAACCATTTATGTAAATATACCTTGATGTAAAATTAACCCTTATCGAGAGATTTCTGGTTATTTGTTTCAGTTTTACAAAGCATATTTTTTTCCCCTAGAATGGAAAATCGCTACTGGTGTTTATTTCTCCTGGCCAGTTCAAAAATAATTTTATGCTGTCACAGAGCAACCACAACCTTACAGATTTTTCTGTCATTTGGGTCTATAGTATTCTGTTACTCTCATTTTAAGAAATGCAAGCATTTTTGCAAATGTCTATATCAAATAACGTGAGGTTGAAGAAACCAAAACCTTTTGTAAGGTAAATAAATCGTACAGGAGTGTGTGGAAAGTCATTTAACTGTAAATTATTCTATTTTTGACGACTTTTTATTCTTATTTTTCGCCACATCGTTTTATTTTCAGTTCCTCTTCATGAAATATTTGTCATTTGGTATAATTAATGACGTTAATAACTATTCAACATCGTACTTTTCTTATTAAGTTCATTAATTCAAAAGAACTTCCACCAGCGAATGTTACTAATTAACCTAGCATCTCTGGAAAACGTGAGAGATGTTCACTAATACGATTTTGGAATAAATTAACATCTCGTTATGTAGAACACTAGGTTGAAACCTTTGATGTCTGAAGCAGTCTTTACCTGTTACAATATGCACACATGCACACACGCACACACTACCCTCGGAATGTCAAGCTGAAACAACCACTAATAATCGATAAGGTTGACGAACTTCCAAGAAACCAATTAAAACTTCTATGAAACTAAAAGGTAAAGGAGGGACCTTTTTTCCCTGAAGCACCTCGCTCAACTTCAATAACGTACAGTATACCAAAAACGCACAGTAAAATAGTTCTCGCCCACAATCTCTCTCATTTACTCAATACTCGAAAGCAAACAGATTCATTATGTATCTAGAGAAAAGGTGTATCTATCTATACATGTAAAACTTAACTAAAATGCATCTAACTGAACAAATTCTGATGCAGTGCACTTACATGACTTCCTCCCTAAGTCCCGTAAATATTAGTGCAACAAATACTTATTCTAATTTGCCGTTAATCAAGACAGACGATTGTATAAATACCTTTATTACATATGTTCTTTTGGATACAATATAAACAAGGGGAAAGTTATATCTTATAAAAGCTGTTCGTTATGTTGTGGCTTGAAATCTACTTTATGTGCATGCCAGTGGGGAGAAGATGAATTAGAATGTCCCATTTGAAAACCAAGCGGAATGGCTCAGGCGGCTTCGGCTGTGGTTCGCATTCGGGAGGTTCAGGTTAGATTCCCGTGGTGGATCTACCCAACCCAGGGTTTTTGGGGAGCTTTTCCGGGTCATCAAACTAATGCTGGTTACGTTAATTACATCTCCCGAATTTCCTGTCCCTCCATTTCATCTCCATTTAAATTTAAAATCGAGTCTCATCTGGTAGTCTCTTTCAAGGTACAAATGTCGGCGGGAGTCTCGGCGGTGCATGGTATGATGATATTCTCCTGTTAAACACTTCCTCCGGAGAGACGGTCTCCAGGCCGACCTGAGGGCTGCTTCAGGGGCACGGCGGGTGGGATGCTCGCTGTACTAGCCTGCCAGGGAGTTTCCAACTGGTTAAATGTAGAAACCCTGCCCTCTGCACTGTCGTAACTCCGTGGGTCGGCCACTCCCTATCTCCTCTCACCTCATCTATCCTCCCGGGGATGCCCTAATTGGGGCATAGGTCAAATAGTTATGCTCTGGTCGCAGTGCCAAAAACCCTTCGTAGCATAATGCAATCCAACTACATTTTAAGAAAGAAAAAAATACCCTAAGGGAAAATAAAATCAAAAAATTGTCTCTGAAATCATTAACTATTCAACGATGTGGCATAAATTTGTTGCTATAACGAGATTTATATTTTGCGTGTGATGCTGTTTCATCTATTTCTTACGGATTACCAATTATTCAAAATCATTCAAGATAAGGCACAGGAAATAAGAATGTTCAAATTAAGATACTTAAGAATATATACTTACTGCAAAGTACCATTTTTCTAGTGGAATACAGTATTTTTTCTACTTTCAGTAAGTAAAGGATAACGTGAAAAATGTTTGCGTCGCAAAATATATTTTCCGTGAAATCTCAAATATCAAATTTTAGAGGACAACAGATTACTTTTCATAGCTGAGAAAGTAAGAAGTTCCGAGTTATTCTTCTGCTATTTTAGCATTACTTAGCAGATGTGTTTGTACTGTTCTGTTACAAAACAGATTCGCACCACAACGGTAAAGATGTGTATAAAGCCAACGAGCGGCAGTAAGGATTTAATCCAAACTACATGTTCCTTGTATTTGCTTTCTGAAGAAGATAAACATCCTCCAAGCAGCGGACACTCATGTGGTGAATGGCAAGACACTTTGTAATCTGCTCCATGGAAGTGATCTCACGGAGATTCTGTAACAAAACCAGAGAGAATACATCTCCACGTTCCCAATGGTCTGCCTGCGACAGCAGTGAACAATATGGTAACCGCAGGAAAGTAATACGGTGTCTGCGATTTCAGGATTACAGAAAAGCAATAAAAGAAAGAGAAACTTAGAGCGTAGGAAGATCGTATTACCAAATATAGGATGTGCCACAATTACCTTCAGTGCTGTGAAAACAGCTTCTTTTCAAAAACCTAATGCATTAGAACCACCTCCAGCAAAAATGTACATACTATTTAATTAGATTGTTTTTAAGAAATAATAAAGTGCAACCTTTTTAAACAACAACAACAACAACAACAACAACAACAACAACAACAACAACAACAACAACAACAACAACAACAACAACAACAACAACAACAACAACAACAACAACAACAACAACAACAATAATAACAATAATAATAATAATAATAATAATAATAATAATAATAATAATAATAATAATAATAATAATAATAATAATAATAATAATAATAATAATAATAATAATAATAATAATAATAATAATAATAATAATAATAATAATAATAATAATAATAATAATAATAATAATAATAATAATAATAATAATAATAATAATAATAATAATAATAATAATAATAATAATAATAATAATAATAATAATAATAATAATAATAATAATAATAATAATAATAATAATAATAATAATAATAATAATAATAATAATAATAATAATAATAATAATAATAATAATAATAATAATAGCGTCATTGTGCCATTTGTTCACCACCATAGGATTCGCATTGGCCGTTTCGAGTAGGTTCGTTTCCTAGAACTTCTGTTTTGTATTCGAGGACTACAGAAGGAGCCGGCAGGTGTCTGTGCGGACAGTACAGAGTTTAGCTGAAAGTTGACTTGAGTTGAGTAGACAGTGCTGAGTGCACTTCAGTTGTCATCAGATACCCTGGTCTAGTTATGCTTTGTACCCAGTGTGTAAAACAATGCCTCAAGAGTAACGCTTGCACTGTGCTAACGGCCTAAGTGATATCATCCGTTTAGCAGCATTTTGTTTGGTCATTTGTTATATTACAGATTATTATGATGATCTTCATTATCAGAGATTACTCTTCGTCTCCTCTGTCAAGGTTATTTTCAAAATGCTATTGTTCTTCGCCCTTTAGATTTATATCTGTTGAATATCGTAGTGCATCCGTTCCTTCTACACGCTAATGCCACTTTAATTGGCATTTGTTAATTTTAATCTGAGATATTAAAAATCGCTAGTTTATCTCTAATGGCATCACTTTACCTTCTCATCTATACAGTTATAGTAAGTAGAGGAAATATCACACTTTACTCCAAAATTTCGATGACATACTTCACCAAAACATATTTTGATGCTTCCTAATTCACCCCAAAAGGTCTTATATAAGTACATCCGTAGTGTGCGAATGTGTATGAACAAGATGAGTGAATGAATTCCTAAAGTGGAACATAGACGCTTCTGAACCACGCAACCTCGAGGTCCGTAAGCAACGATTTGAGAATCGGAGGTTTCCTAATTAGAGAGATTCCGAGATGAGAGATCAGCCCAACACCGGAAGTGAAAGTACGAAGAGAGATGATATGTTAGGAAAGATTATTATGGAGCAATCGGTGGAATGCTGGTGGAGAAAACCCGCTCCAGCGCCATGTTGTCCACCACAAATCTCACTATGCGGTCACCTGGGATCGAACCCGGGCCGCCTTGGTAAGGGCCAAACGGTCTAACCAGTCAACCATGGTGCGGCAATGTGTAACAAAAGAGTAACTGAAAAACGAAAATTTGATTAAAATCTTGCATTAAAGTTCAATTACCTTCCAATTATGCGATATATAGATTTTGAAGGAAATATTACCTTTTACAATAATTTTGGAATTGTTTATCCTTTCAAAATGATTATTTTTATTAAAATATCATATGTTAAAGCTAGTTTATAAAAGATTATGCGAATATTAAACCGTCCTTACAGCATGCAATATGACATTTATATAATTATTAATTAAATAGAGTACACACTTAAAAGTATATATATATATATAGCAAATCACATGTATGTTTGGGAAGTACGAACGTTTTCAGTTGGCAATACCAAGACAAACAAGTCAATGACCGCTGCAAACGGTACATAAGAAATTCTTCCAAACCCGTCGATCAATCACACAATAAACGTCTTTCCTGAAAATAGGAAACATGTATTAAACAAAAGAGCATAGGGTACATCAGCCTGCCGAATCTAGCACATCTTCAAACATCATAACAGCAAATAGAAGCTAGCGAAATTATTACATGTTATTTCCCAACTTTGAATTAAATAAATATCTGGGTTCGCTGAAATATGGTTTTAGCACGAATGGGACTCTTTAAAAGGTAACGGCAAAGAGAACACTAAAATATGACGGCGAATGGGATACTCCTAAAATAGTAACCACGAGGAAATTATATGTATAATTTCCATGTAGCTCTCGTTTATGTGACCACAGAAAGGAAATAGTCACATCAAATGCCAAATGATCACAGATTCTCGCATGGCATATTTGAACCAGACCAAACATTAAATACACAAAAGTTCACAAGTGAATTTTTAACACCCCAAATTAACAAAGCAGCGAGTGAACTACATATAACAGTTTTTGGGACATTGAACTGTATTCTAACAGTCATATGTTTACATTAGTAAAGTCCAGTATCAGATCCAGGACATTCCTACTCCTTCATTCATAGAGAGAGGTGATACTGAAAGTAAGAGATTGTGATGAGTAAAGAATCTTAATGGATCTTAAAGGAATCTTGTATCTTTGTTACAACACGTGCAGTGCATTGGTTCGAATAGCTTTAACAAAAGAAACGTAAGAAAGAAGGTTTTCAGCAGGAATCCTAAATGGGTAACACTTGACTCCGTTTTTTTTTTTTTTTTTTTTTTTTGTAATTTACGTCCTTAAACGTTAAGTCATATCGGACGATGAATGGAGTGGGTGAAATGATGCTCAAATGAGCCCGGAGACCATGGAGATTAGAGTTACCCAATATTCGTCTTTCAGGATAAGGGAAAACCCCGGAAAAAACCTTATCCAGGTAACCCACCCTGACCGAGATTCGAACTCGGGACCTCTTGAACGTGAAGCAGACATGCTGCCACCACGCTACCGAGGCGGGCAAATTGACTCCGTTTGAAAATGCATTGTTCGAACCCTTAATAGTGGCATGACCGAGACTAATAATCACAATGAACAAAATAGTCACAAAAGCGAGTTTTGGGTGAATAAAGAGGGTTCCGAGAGGTGAAAGTCGCACACACGCAGCTGTGTGGGAGAGGCAGTCCGTGGCTGGCGACCAATTTAGAGGGTCACCTGCTTCTGTCTCGGGCGAAGGCAGACCAGAAGCGATGAGAAAAGATAGCTGTCGCTTCATGCCTAAATAACGAATTAATTTTTATCGAACAATAAGCATTCTACATACGGTAACTCTGAACAGTGATATATTGGCAACCCTTGGTCGGCAACTTCGAGTTTGATGTGATGATAAAAAGAAGCAGTCATTAAACTAGTTTGAAACTTGCATTCCAGTGTCACTAGAACCATCCTTACTCCCATACATATCCATGCATACCCTGAGTATAAATTGATAACCAGGTACTACCCACCATATCCGTTACAAACTGGCCCTTTGACGGGACTCATTACGCATACCCTGAGGATAAAATTTGCTAAACCCTGCTCTAACTTATTTGCAACAGATGGAGAGAGAGAGAGGGAGATCTCCATACAAAAGCAACCCCAGCAAACCTCGACATCCGAAGCTTCACCCATCTATATAACGCAACATATCATGAGGCGTTGAGTTAATGTGACTCAACAACAACAGGAGCCTCGGTATATTCAATCTTCTGGGAATAGCCCGAAAGTTCTTCCTTAGAGCGACAGTTGTATAATTACTGAACTAACAGATACAGAAGAACTACTTCTACACAGAAACTGTAGATGTCGTTAAAGCACACAAGTGAAATAAAAATTTTATGGATATTAACCACCTGCAAGACATACTTTGTTATTGGCTCGAATTGAATTGCAAATCGCACAAATTGCCAATCTGCTACTTCAATGTGTCACCGGTGTTAGTTTTCGTAGTCAAGAGTTTAACTCCATAAAGCACTGTGGGTACAACCATTGTTTTATAGGACATTAAAATTATTTCAAATCTTACTTTCATCAATAATGTTCTTCATTTTTATACACATACGTGTAAAATTATTTAGTGCAGTATCCAGCTCATTAGAATTCAAGACGTGTATTATATTTCAAGTACTTATGAGTTAAGTCCTGCACCGTGACGTAGCGGGCTAGGGCAGCATGCCTTGATCCCTGGCCACGGAAAGCGGACCGGATTTGATCCCACCCATGGGGTGCGGATTTTACGTCCCGGGTATAGGACCGGTGCCCACTCAGCATCGTGAGGAATGTGAGGAGCTTACGATAGGTAAGCGGCCCTGGTCACGAATACCAACTTTCGGGCTGGGGGATGCCGAGATGTTGACCATATCTCCTCCCCGTATCAGTCGGATGGATGATCGCCCACCTGTGCCGTGCGTAAGTGGGCGTGAGACCGGCAGTCGCGTTGATAGGCCTTGACCCTCTTAGGGCTGTCACACCAGTGGTTAACTTTTAAATTAAGAGGTAACCTATTCAATGTAGATGGATCGACCACCTCGCAGTGATTAATACGTTATTTTGCTTGGATAGTAATTTTTGTTTGATATTACAATGTAACAATAACCGTTAACCGTTAACCAAGGGTCGAGGGTCGAGGGTCGAGAGTCGAGAGTCGAGAGTCAAGAGTCGAGAGTCAAGAGTCGAGAGTCAAGAGTCGAGAGTCAAGAGTCGAGAGTCAAGAGTCGAGAGTCAAGAGTCGAGAATCAAGAGTCGAGAGTCAAGAGTCGAGAGTCGAGAGTCATCATCATCATCATCATCATCATGACAACAAGCCTGTATTTGTGCTGTTGCTTTGTCTTTCTAGTCCCATAAAATCAATTAATTTTAACAAATAAATAAATGTATCTCTTACAGGGATTTGCATTTATACTGGGTGAGTAAAAGGTATGGAACAATGCTCTTAACCACGCTGCTGCGACTCTTTAAAGTGATATGTCTTAGAAAAGCTATAAAATATCAAATAAAGCTTATTGTTAAATGGCAACACTTCTTTTTTCTGCACCCCTCCAGTTCTCAAATCTCAGGAAGTACAAACTAATGCCCTTTCAAACCAAAAATTAAATTTATTAGGACGTTACTGCATGTGTATGGAGCAAAGAAAAATACAAAATTACTTCAAATTGAATATGTTTTGAATTGCACAATACAGTAGGGCATTTAAGTATGCGGTAGTACAGAGATAAGCTAAGCTAATAAGGACAGCAGTGCTTGCTTTATTGCAAAATCTTCCTGAAAATAATTAATCATGGCACAAGTTAGAGAACGACAACAAATTTAAATAGGTACCAATTATGATCGGATTTGGTTACATGAGGAGGAGCCAAGAGGAGCATCCAGAACGAAGGTTTACTCACTTTACAGTAAGCAAAATTTTGAAATAATTTCAGTGAAACTGGGCGTGATAAAAGTAAGGCAAAAGGTATTAAAATTACATTAAAAATTACCTGGGGACCGAAAAAAATTTAAAAAGTTGTCATTAAAAACAAGTCACGCTCTATTCACAAACACAGTAATATGAAAAAATGTTTAGATATTACAGGTTTTCCATAAAATATCACGTCAAAAAACTATAACAACAAAGTTACAAGCCTCAGCCCGTATTTCGTTATGTATTGCCTATTATTTAGCTTTATTTTGAGGTTGAGTATTGTTTTATAATTCATTGTTTGTAGTATGGTTGGTAAAGGGCGCATGTGCGATATTTTTAAGCAGAACGTAGAAACTAACTTTATTATGTAAATTCCCATGGGGGCTCTTCCATAATGGATAGTGCGGAATTTACCAGGTGGTCCAGTAACGGAGAAATGAGACACCCAGAGGGAATCTAAATAACTTAACTTCCCACATTGGGAATTAATGAAAAATACATTCACATTTAATCATAAACATATAAAATATTAAAATATTCAAAAATAATGAAGCCCGAGGGCTTACATATAAACTAATAAATAACAAATACTTATAACAGTTGTAATGAAATGCTCACAAACTTGAGAGAAGAGTAAAAATGTTGATGATTAAAATAAGTATAGATATGACTGATTAATGACAACTGGAAATTAGAAATTAAATAATTAATTTTTACAAAAGTAATAGAAATAAGACCTGAAGCTTCCTTGGCGACGAATATGCTCAAGTTGTTCTTGGGAAGCAAGCCAGGTGAAAAGACTATTTGAAATCGATGCTTCGGGAGTGTGCATCTCTGTCATCATCAGGATATTTGTTAAATGTTATAACCACAAATAGAACACTGGATAGAACACAAATATAAACAAAGACAAAACACTATCAAAATTCGCATTACTGAACAAAAGACTGTTTTCAGTAAATTAAATGCTAGGTCAGGAGATGGCGTGAGTACAGAAAATTAAATAGGTAAAAGAAACGTAACTACTTAACTTGATTATCAAGCTGTATCGTCCTGTGCTTCTTAAGTTGACAGATTTCCACCTGAAGTCTTTTCACCTGGCTTGATTAATATAAATGCTCAACGATAGTGACGAATATAAGTACATGGTGTTCTGACAATTGCTAAAGATGAAAGGTTCAACGAATATTATTGGACAAACATTTTCAAAACAC
Source organism: Mantis religiosa (assembly GCA_030765055.1). Taxonomy (NCBI): domain Eukaryota; kingdom Metazoa; phylum Arthropoda; class Insecta; order Mantodea; family Mantidae; genus Mantis; species Mantis religiosa. The sequence goes on from CM060950.1 coordinate 408,251,965, forward strand.
AATATTTAACATACATGAAACAATAGGGTGAAATGTCTTTTAGTGCATATGTTTGGACATTAAATTCAGGAGTATCATTTCAATCACAAAATGCAGAAATAGGGTTTCCTCAGAAGATGTGTCTGAGTTCCAAATCAGGTTGAATTAAAATTAATAAATTGGGAGAATGGCATATTACCTAACACTATGTATTAATTTATCAGCAATTAACAAGGCATGAAAATTTGGATGGATAGAAAATGAAAGATCAGCATGACAATTTTTGGAAGTTATACCAGAAACAAGAATACCAAGAGTTACATAAATGGAAGAATTCAAATATAAATAAATGCGATAAAAAGGTTTACAATATGGGATATGGAAAGCAAGGAAAAAGTCAGGAAGGTAATTGGGGTACAGGAGGATACTGTAATAAAGTGATTATTTACAAAAATTAAATTTCTAAAATGTACAACGCCTGTGACAAGACCATTAAGGGCCCAAAATTGGTATTTTTTTAATTTATGGGTATGACTATTAATAATAACTATTGAATTATATCTACACTTAGCTATAATTTTAAGTTGTGAAATGTTGAAATTCATTTTTGTTATCTTTTTTGCTAGTTAAATATTATTTGACCTCGTCTTTCCAATAATACACAGTTCATGCTATTTGCTAATTCCTAAGTTTCAAATACTTCGCTAAAGTGTACGCGCTTTGGCATGGCTCAGTTAGAAAGTGACAAAACGATAAAAAACTGTTCTGAAGTATTCTGCTTTTCAAACCGCCTGCGTATGCGGGACGTTTCTGTGTTCCACATCTTTTAGAGACAGAGAAGCTAAATGCTGAGCAAAACAATGCAGTATAAACTACACAATATCAGATCAATTCATTCAAGTTGCCTTCTTTTTATATAAATCTGAAAATGATCTGTAGTGTATTTTCCGAGATCTTTATGCAGAAGGGTAATGACTCTTCGAAGGTTTTTGGAAAACTTAAAAAAGAAATGGACTTTACAATAAATGTAGGATTTCTATTCATAACGCAGAAACTATTTCCAACCACGAAACTACATAAACATCACTTTACAAAAGATTCTATTCAAAATAGTAGTAAACATTTTCTGGGTGAAACAGACGACAATGAAATATTTAAACAAGAAAATACAAACTAATTGTGTAGGTGTTTTATGTATAGATATAATAATAAACGATTTTCGATATTTTATTCTTTGTAGCTAGAATGCACTCGAATTAATTGTTGTGCCTAAAATACCAAATTTGTCTTTATTTTCAAGTACGGTGAAAGGTTTATCACCCTCTATTGTAGGGATCCGTTTCATGATATGAATTTAACTGTCACTTATGTAATTATTATTACACTGTTTTCAACAAATCGAATAAAGATGTAGCAAAAGTGTATGTCACTCAAAAATAAAACCATATTTATGTAATGAAAAACCGCTAACAACACCTTAGTTAACCACTGGCGCGACAACCCCACGAGAGCCCAGGTCTACCAAACCGACTGCCGGCCTCACGCCCACTTACGCATGGCAGAGGTGGACGATCATCCAACCGACACGGGGAGATGTTGTCAGCATCTCGGCATCCCCCAGCTGGAACGTTGGTTTTCGTGGCCAGGACTGCTTGCCTAGCGTAAGCTCCTCACTTTCCTCACGATGCCGAGTGGGTACCGGTCCTATACCCGGGACTTAAATCCGCACACCATGAGTGGGGTCGAAACCGGTGATACCTAAATTAAGAATTGCAATGTATAAACAATCATTATGGATTTCAAAGGAATGTGGGTTCTTTGTTACAACACGTGCAAGGGCAGTTGATTCGAATAGCAGTTGGGGTGAATTGATGTTTTAACACAAGAAACTTAAGAAAGAGTGTCCTTAACCGATTTCTAAAGGGTAGCACTTGACTTTGAACAGGGCTATTCTTCGGACGCCTAATAATAAGGACAATGACAAAATAGTCACAAAGGGAATCTTTGGTTGAATAAAGAGGGCTTCCAGAAAGTGAAAGTGACACATACACCCACGCGCAGATGTGGAAGACAGTCCCAGGCGTGAGGGCGATTAGGGCGGTCAACTTCTTCTGTCTTGGGCCAGGCAGACCAGAAGTGATCGAGTAATAAGCATTCCGCCTTCAGCAACTTTAAACAGTGATATTGGTAAGCCTTGTTCGGCAACTTCGAGTTTAATGTAATAATAAAAGAAGCAGTCATTAAACCAGTTTGAAACGGGCATTCCAGTGTCATTAAAACTATCCTTCTCACACATATCCATGCATACCCTGTAATTAACCTCATTGCTTTACCCTGAGCTAAACACTATCTGAATCAAACTGTAGCGCCAACGTGGTAACCTTTGCTCGCCCAATATTATAGCTTCAAATTGTCGCCCCAAGTGGAACTCCTTGCTCGCCAACATAGTTGCTTCACCGGGCCGCTTTTCGTGGTCAGGGATCAAGGCATGCTGCGTTAGCCCGCTACGCCACGGCACAGGACAATAAAACACCTTATGCTAGCTTAAATTTAAAACCATAATAAATAGCCTATAAAAGTGCAAGTTCCCAACATTAGAGTAAACATGATTTATGTAAGCAGTATTTTAACTTGGTGATTTAGAGCTCCCCTAACCCCAACAAATGATAGTGAGAAAGAGAAACTTTAACGGAACGCTTTCAAACTGTGGGTTGCTGGAGGAAAATTCATTGGCGTTTATAGAGGCGTTTCCTGACAGAAGCAACCTAAAAGTGATCCTTTAAAGTATCTCTGTCTCTCTCGTCCCTTCCTATATACTTACAATTGAGTCATTCTTATTTGAGACAGATTATATAACTATAAAAGGAATCTCTAAGTGTTATTAGAATACTTTGGTGTTAATAAGGTGATTGGTTAAGGGGTTCAGTGAGTGAGGTTTAAGGGCCCATCGACAGCTAGGTCATATGGGCCCGAGGTTATTAAGGTTTGTAATAACATTATAATCCAAATTTAGGATAATTCAGCAAAGTAATCCCATCGTTCTTAATAAACAAACTTATTTTAAAAAAGTAGGTCAGTGAATTTAGAGTTATTTATCTATATCCTTTAAAAATTTAACTATGATAACTTAAAACACTTTCCGATAATGGGTCATGAATTTAGCAGATAACACTGTACGGACTGTGACTATCTCCTTAATCATAACAATTCATACACTTATTCCACAATTATATACAATTTCTGCCAAACAATGCGCGGTGTCATTGATGCCTTACTCACCAATCACAGATTTTAAATCATGCGCTTATAAATCAATAACTGACGTTTTCTCCCCTCCTACGTTCATTGCTGTCCCACGTTCATTCTTCTGCAATTTCATACTCAGTATCAGAGGTTGGTACAACCTGATATGGGGGTATTTGGTGACATCCAAACTCGAAATGTAAAAGAGGCTGCAGAGTTTCCAACTTTGCAAAATACTGTTGCATACCAGGGTTGTAAGGGGGGTTGAAAGACTTACAAACCTAATCTACAACTGGGGGTGTAGTTATAGGGATGGTAGGGCAAAATAAAACATCACAAAAAGTCAACCTAAACCGACTAACTCTATTTTAAGAAATCTAATAATTATACAGGGTACCCGCTGAGTCTAGAAGAGACCAGGGTTGCTGTGGTAATACTTGGTGACACAATTATTTAATATAATCTTACCGTCGGTGATGTGTCAGGTGTATAGCTGGGCTTGTCCGAAGATGTATAATCTGCTGAGTCCGGCGGGGGTTATGGTATTCGTAGACACACTGTCAGATAAATACTTCTGTTACCTTTCACAGGGACCGACTTAGAGTCTCCTCTGACATCCCTGCGACGTTTCACACCGAGGGCTAACTCTACCAGGCTTAAATAGCGGTTCTACAAAAAGTCAATTCAGCGATTCCTACTAACTATTAATTTTGCATCATACCGTTTGCATCATAGCGAGAGTGTTTAAGCCTGTATTGACCTATTATTTCTTCTGGTCAGCAGAATCAGTCTGGGTCACATGTGGATAATTTCCTTATGCCAACAGACTGCCAGTCAGCGGAATTTACGTTTGACATACATTTCTGTTAGAATCAATACATGTTACAGAATACCGAAATTTCCAAATCTAGCTCAGCCTATACACGTAACAATACGAGATGAAACAGATAAGCTGCATCAGTGATTCCACTAAAAGTACAAAAGCATTGCAAAGTTTTCGTATCGTAATTACATTTTTGGGTGACCACATTATAAAGTACTGATTACATGAGAAGAAATTGAACTTTTATGGCATTCATAATACTTCAGCGCCTTATTACGATCTCACTCGGCGACGCGTGCACCTCCCCTATCGCCCATACCTTTTATCCCCTTCAAAGCAGCAGACCAAGGTGGCAGAAATAACAGGTGCGAGGTACAAAGCGACAGTGCGTACTGATCATGGAGTAGAGAGCTCGCCTTGGTAGCGCAGATGGTAGCGTGTCAGCCTCACGTTCAAGAGGTCCCGAATTCAAAATATCGGTCAGGGTGAGTTACCTCGATAAGGCTTTTCGCGGGCTTTTCCCTTATCCTGAAAGATGAATGTCGGGTAACTCTAAGCTCTATGGACCCTGAGATCATTTGAGCATCATTTCACCCATTCCATTCATAGTCCGATATGACTTAACGTTGGAGGACGTAAAATTACAAACAAAAAAGAAAAAAAGAAAGAAATGGAGTGGAGAAATTGTGAAAGCCTAATCTGCTTCTCAGAAAGGGTAATTTTAGTCCATTTTGAAGCACTGTCCTAATTAAATCGTCTACTATATGGACTCAATATTAATTCTAAAATTAGATAATATTTCATATGAAGCATCAGGTGACAAATGTAAATATTCAAAACTAAGTGCTGCTATACCATCAGTATTTAATTACATAAAATTAACAGGGAAATGTGGCTTTGTAAATACTCAAAATTTTGAAATTGTGTGAATGAATGAATAAATTCCTGCATTTCCTTAAGTGTAACACAGGACTTTCTGAACCGCGCAACCTCTAGGCCCGTAGGCAAAGGGATTAGGATCAGAGGTTTCCTGATCAAAGAGATTCCGGGATAGGAGATGAGTTCAACGCCGGAAGTGAAAGTACGAGAGGTCAGGTGAAAGGAAAGATGATGGAGCAATTGGTGGAATGCTGACGGGGGAAACCGGAAAACCTGCAGCAAACCCACTCCAGCGTCATGTTGGCTACCCCAAATCTCACTTTGCGGTCGCCTGGAATCGAACCCTTACCGCCTCTGTGAGAGCCAAGCGGTCTAATCACTCAGTCAGGGAAAATTATTGTGAGGTCGATCAAAAATACTCGCATGCAGTGTGATCATAATGATATTCGCTTCCGAAAATTATGTAACCCACTATAGCTTGTGTCACAAATATACTAGCATCCTAATTATCACCATTATAGCACTGTTGCCCACCGAAACTCTTTCTCGTTACATTCAAGATGTCCCGAGTTCAAACATAACCAGGGTGAGGCATCACCGGCAATGCCACGAGTGTTTTTGAATTTATCTATGGAAGTTCAAACAAACGAGTTGCATTTATAGAGACTACTTCACGAATAAAATAAAATGTTAAAAGCAATAAAACAAGTTACTTGATTCCCCAACTCACATAGACCTACATTATCACATGAATGAAACTTAATCTTACAAGTCTTACAATCTTACAAGACCTACAGGATTAATAGTTCTTACAGGCGTGCACAAGTTAACACTGGTGAAAGCATCTTTGTTCTTAAGGCCGTCAGGGGGCGCTCATGGATTATAAGAAAACAATAATGTACTTCTCTTCATATGATCGTTATACCCAACTGCAAAGAAACATGCGATCATTGAAGCGCGATAATTGTGCACAGTGTGCAATTATCGATTTAGAGATCAGCGATTGGTCGGAATTTGACGAATCCTAGTACTTGATTGGTCTATACGAGAATAGTGACGTATATGTGAAATAGTCTGGATTAGATTTCCTTTATCCTGAAACAATGTTGGGTAAATCTAAGCTTATGGAACCTGGACTCAATTGAATAGAATTTCATTCATCGTTCGATATGACTTAAAGTTGGAGGGCATTAAATTAGAAAAAAAATGACCGAATCCATTTGTTGTTCATAAATTTGCTTACGCAATTTGATTAAGATAAATCTTGTGCTTTTATCATGACAATAAGCATACGCCAACCTCCCATGGTAGCTCGATGGGTGAGTACGACTGGACGGAGACTAGGATATCCGTGGTTCAAATCTCGGCCATGGCATTGAATTTTTCATGTTGGCTCTATCTATCGAAGACCTTAGCCTATATACGGCTAGTGTGAAGAAATGATTAATTTCCATCAATTAACTAAAATAATAAGAGTTAAATGTTGAAGCCTGGGACTCAAGTACTTGCGACAGTAAGTTGCGACAAACGGTGTTTCTCGGATGCGAGAGCCCCTAGTGGTTTACCAGGGAAATATACGAGTCAAATGGAGAATTTAATGTCAGGACGGCACGTTGACCATGAGAGCTCAATGGGTTACAGCGACTGGACGGAAACCGGGAGATCCGTGGTTCAAATCTCGGCCATGGCATTGAATTTTTCATGTTGGCTCTATCTATCGAAGATTTTAGCCTATATACGGCTAGTGAGAAGAAATGATTAATTTCAATCAATTAATAAAAATAATAAGAGTTAAACGATGAAGCTTGGGACTCAAGTACTTACGATAGTAAGTTGCCACAAACGGTGTATCTCGGATGCGAGAGCCCTAGTGGTTTACCGGGAAAATATACGAGTCAAAAGGAGAAGTTATTGCCGTGACGGCAAGTTGACCATGGAAGCTCAATGGGATAGAGCGACTGGACGGCAACCAGGAGATACGTGGTTCAAATCCCAGCCATGGCTTTGAATTTTTCACGTTGACTCTATCAAAGATCGTAGCCTATATACGGCTAGTGTGAAGAAATGATTAATTTCCATCAATTAAGTAAAATTAATTGCGTTAGTAAAACGCTATGGAGGTTTATTGTAATGCCACAGTAAACTTTATGAAAACTACACAATGTACGAGGACTGTTCAATAAAGACGGATCACAACTTTTTTTTTTTTTTTTTTTTTTTTTTTTTTTTTTTTTGACAACGCACCTTTACTCATCCTCATAATTTTGATGGTCCTCCTCAAAATAGTCTCCGCTGAAGGCGATGCGCTTGTCCCAGTTTTTCTGCCAGTCTTCAAAGACATGCTGGAAACCATTTTTGAGAGATCCTTCAAAATCGCCTCCGCAGCCTTCACCACTGTTTCTGATGATGGATAATGCCTCCCACGAAGGTGATTCTTCAAGTTAGGGAATAGAAAAAAGTTGCATGGGGCTAAATCCGAACTATAGGGAGGGCGAGGGATGCACTTCACGTTTATTTTTGCAAGATATTCAGCAGCAACGTTGGCAATATGCGGCCGCGCATCCTCGTGGTGCAGCATCCAGCCTGCTTCACGGCAATGTGGTCTTTTGCACCTAATATGGACTTGCAATGTTTTCAGGACATCCCTGTAGTATTGTCCAGTTTCTGACGTATGTGCAGGTACAACATGCTGATAAACCATTCCATGATTATCAAAGAATGAGATGACCATAACTTTCCCAACAGAAGCAACCACTTTTGCTTTGGTGATGGAGATTTCTACACTGAGCTTTGCTATTTCCTCTTGGGATCAAACTGATGTAGCCAAGTTTCATCAGTAGTGAAAGAAACTCCGGATCTTCTTCTAACATCAAGTGCATGCAGACCTGCATGCGAATGTCCTTTTGTTCGGGAATCAACAGTATTGGAACCCATCGCGCACAAACACGTCTCATGTGTAATGTTTCTGTCACCAACGTGTGGGTGGCACCCAATGAAATGTTCAGTATTTCAGAAAGTGGTCTTAGTAATTCGTCGATTCTCTCTCACAATGGCAGCAGCAGTGTTGATGTTTTCTTCCATAACAGCAAGAACTGGAGCACTGGGTCCACCTTTCTTTGAAATTGATTGTCTCCCCTCTTTAAACATTTTAAACCAGCTTCGAGCTGTGCTGTAGGAAAGACCAGACTCTCCATAGGACTCCGGTAACATTTTATATGCCTCAACTGAAGATTTGTTGAGACGAAAGCAGAATGTCAAAGCCGCATGTTGTTCCTCGCGTGTTACCTCCATTGCAACAGTAGGCGATACTTAACATGTCTGAACTGGCCTGGTTCTCACAGGCGGGAACCAGGAATACCAAAAATGAAACTACTATGGCGTGTTTGTTTCACATTAAGCTAAATGAATATAATAAATTTGAATTTTAATGAGAAAAATTATGACCGTAAAAATAATGATCATTCTTTATTGAACAGCCCTCGTATTTCTTAAAGTTAGAGTATGTTTGACTTAAAAGACTTGTTTTATTCATTTAATAAAATCTGAAGTGTATATGCTAATGAGTATTCTAGAGCAGCGAACGCAACTGAAAATTGTAAACATAAAGATATAGTAAAATGAAGATAAAAAATTTGGATTATCGCAAATAGGACAAGAGTTATAAATGGTAGCTCTGTATGTAACTCGTTATTCATTTATTTTTCTTGAACGTCATTTAACATTTCTGATATACAGTGATCGCCATAGCAACGAGTGGGAATACAACAAAGTTATGAGCAAACACGATCACTTTGACAAGCGGAAAAACTGCGTCGCAGATTATTTACTTTGGAAATAACAAGTGTCTGCATATATTGTAATAACGATCCGTTTTGTTACAAATGATGCCATTTGCTCTCGTAGCATTAAAACAACAGAGCGAGTTTTCGTTTTAAATTGAATTAATGTGAGCTACGGATATAGTTAGCAGTTCTTTCTTTTTTTAAAAAAAAGCTAAAAAAGCGAGGAAAAAATTACCGACGTCGCGCCGCTGAGCTGCATTTTAAGAGGAAATTATACTTCCGCTAAGTTGCTTTCAGAATCAAAGAGAGGGAGGGGGTCTTGGTAGGGGGAAAATCGATTGTAGGGTCGATGATTATGACCAGTGGATTTGTTTAATTGCAGTTTATGGACCAGCAAGTAGAACCGGCAATAGGTCTTCATTGCAGAGCATCCGCGTTTGTTTTATTTACTCCAGGCTAATGCTCGTGGCCTGGTTTTAGCCCACGGGTCAGTACACCCCAAGTACTATGAAACGGACCCTTTTTCTTTGGATACTGTTCAAACCCCGTTTTTGCTACATGTCACTGGACATTGATTATATATGAAGTTAAATCATAATTGGGAAACGAGATCCTTTAGGTCTAAGATTAGCATTTTGAGGACTAAAGACAAACTTGGAGGAAACCTTTCCCGCCAGGACGGTCGTGGTGGACGGAATTTGACCTCATAATGATAATAATGATGATGATGGTGATGATGATGATAACCCATGGCGCGTAAGGCCATAGAGGGCAAAGGCCTGCCAACCCGACTGCCGGCATCACTCCCATATACGCAAGGTAGAGGTGGACGATCACTCAACCAATACGGGGAGGAGATGTGGTCAGCATCTCGGCATCTCCAGCCGGAAAGTTACCTTTCGTGACCAGGGTCGCTTACCTATCGAAAGCTCTCAGTTTCCTCACTTTGCTGAGTGGGCACCGGTCCTATACTCGGGACTTAAAATCCGCAACCTCAGGTGTGTAATCGATCCTGGATGGCATTCCGTGGCTGAGAACCAAACGATGATGCCTTAGCCCAGTACGCCACGTCGCAGGAGAAATTAGAACATTATCTCGTAATATTACTGTTGCTCATATTAACGTATAAAAGAATGAATCTTCTTCTTCTTCTTATCCTTCTTCTCGTTTTAGACCAAGTCTCCCGTTCGGACCTCATATAGTCTCGTCGTCCTATTGGTTTATATGATTGTATTATTTTGGTATTGTCCTACAATATTCAAATTGTCTTACTGTTCATATTTATATTCATATATCTTTTCATTTATTGGATATATGCTTTAATTTATTTCCAATTTCTTGATTTTTTATTTTATCCAAATGTATGTATCCTAACAATGATCTCAGGAATCTCATTTCTTATGCCATTTCTTGCGAGTATAATCGTTTTATCCTTAACTTCCAGGACTCACTGGTATAAGTCAGGGATGGTACATTATAACTCTGAGAGCTGCTTACGGTAAGAAAGGGTACAACGGCTGAGTAGCGGGTAAGAAGTTCTATGTTAGCCCTCAGAACAGCACAAAATGCCTATAATTCGCTCTTAAGTACCGTAATAAGGGTGTGAACTTCTGGGGAGAAAGTTTTATGGAGATTTTTTTGTTTTATTTTGTCATGTTGCGTCCTCCAACGTTAAGTGATATCGGCCGATGAATGGAATGGATGAAATGATGCTCAAATAAGCCCAGGGTCAATAGAGCCTAGAGTTACCCGACATTCGTCTTTCTGGATAGGAGAAAACCCCGGGAAAAACCTTAACCAGTTAACTCACCCTGACCGAGATTCATACTCAGGACTTCTTGAACGTGAGGCAGACACTCCACCACCACGCTACCGAGGCGGGCGTATGGAGACATGAGAGCTTGTTCAAGGTATTCGGTGCGGATTGCAGTCGCAAAGTATGGAGGAAAAGAATTATGGAGCTAGAGCCAAAAGTTCTTGTTTCCACAGTAAAGCACGGCGGAGGATCTATCCTTGTCTGGGGCTGTATAAGCCCACCAGGTGTCAGCAATCTGCATGTTATCGAGAGAATAATGGATCACAGGAAGTACATGGGCATTCTCAAGCAAAAGTTGCATACAAGTGTGGATTAAACGGTTCTGCAAGAAGACTAGATGCTTATGGAGGATGATGATCCAAAATATACTGCGCTTAATACAGGGCGTCATAGAATGTTCCAAAACATCTTCATAGCCCTCCCCAGTCTCCAGATATTAATCCTACTGAATAAGTGTGAAGTATACTCGGAAAACGCGTAAAAAAAGGGGCAATTTCCGACAAAGAAGCACTGAAAGTATCTTTCGGAAGAATGGAACCGAATACCAAAGAGAGAGGTTAAAAAACTTGTCCATTCCTTACCAAGGAGACAAGAGGCTATATAATTAAAGCTAAGAGGTACCCAAAGAAGTACTGAATATGAGCATTTTTGTTGCATTATGTATTGTTTTTGTGAATGTACGAAGACTTTTTGTGTCCGAAAAATTTGCAAGTTTATTTAAGTGACATTGTTTGTATATTGTTGCTATTTTCATATAAAATGTAAATTATTTTCAGAATGCCTTTCTATGACTCAATAAGCTTCTATTTATAATTTAAATACTCACCATAATATTAATTTCCCTTAAAGTTTTAGTGGTGTACGAATACTTTCTGTTCTGACTGTATCTTCTAATATAATTTTTGTTGTTGCTGATTATTTATCCTGGAATGCTATGACTTTAGTTTTAGAAATATAAATTTTAAGTTGTATTCATTCACAATTGGGTATAATAAAATACAATAAAATGTTGGTGTTAGGATGAACCTGTTACAGAAAATTATTTCGCGAAATACGACTTTATATTGACATTTGTGAGGTCCATGGTTTAATTCCTGTCGACCGCCCACTCTGTTTCTTGTCGCTTTTTTGGTCGGAAAGAACAAATTGTTAACGACGCTAACAATTGCTACATCAAATCAGTGCCACCAATGTGTCGCAATTTCTTCCTGCAGGAGTTCGTTTACACGCCAGTAGATCTGACATGGGCTGCCCACTTTAAGCGCACTTAATACCCGTCAGTCTGGGATAGGTTTGAGCCCGCGAACTTTGGATCCATCCTTTGTCGAGAAAGTTTGATTCCGTTTACTTCTAAAATTTCTAGGTTTCGTGGCCTGAGGTGGTGACGGACAGATGGCGCCACTGTTTGGTTAAAGTAAAGAATATTTTCCGTGGAGACATGGTTGAACGGGCCGCTCAGCGCCCTCTCTGGATAGTTACAGAGTCTTTAACACAGGAATTAGAGACCTCCATGCTACTCTATGGCCTTTTTGCCTGCAGCCTGTAGGTTTCTCAACTTCATCCCTTCCTTCTGAGTGGGGTTGTTAAACGTTCAAATATGTAGTTGTGGCGGTCACATATGGTAGCATTAGATACGGCACTTCCAGTATGGAGCATAACATATTAAAGAACCCAACTCTATGTTCTGTGCCGTGGCATAGTGGGTTAGAGCATGGTGTTTTGGTTCCCTGCCACGAACCGATCCCACCCCTGGGGGATGCGGATTTTAATTCCCGGATATAGGACCAATGTCCACCCTGCATCGTGAGGATATTGAGGAGATACGCTAGGTAGCAAACCCTGGTCTAGAAGGCCACTTTCCCACTGGGGGTGCCGTGATGCTGACCACATCTCCTGGCCGTATCAGTTGGATCATTGCCCACCTCTGCCTTGGGCCGGTAGTCGGATTGACAGGCTCAAGCCCACTTTGGGCTATTACGCCATGGGTTACGTACCCACCTCTATTGTGTGGGGAGGGCGTGAATGCTTAATATTCAAATTCGAATTTCAGTTAAGGTGATATATCTGTGCGTGGTTTTCTGGACCTGTTTGCTTATCCCTGTATAAGGTAACTAAGATCCAGTGGTCACAGGCTCATTTGAGCATCATGTTAGCCATTTCGTTCATACAACGTCCACTTGAAGTAGGTAGAGGTTAGAACACGAATATGTTACATTCACATGCAATGTTCAACAACCGATTTTTGCAAAGCGATATTGCTCAACAAACAGAAATAAAGAGTGAAAGATTTTACTCAATTACTTTTTGCATTCATATGTCTGAAAGCATTCGTTTCAAATGAAATCTCAGAATCGAAGCTTTTGGAAGGAATGCAATACTTCCTCTAATTACGGCAACTAAGCAGACAAATAAAAAGAAAACATTAAACAGATATAAATTCCGTCTTGAATATACTCCCATAGTTCTATATAAAACAAGTAAGGCAAGGTAATATAACTATGTTCTTTGCCAGAGCCGGGAATTTCATTTCTTTCCATAAATTGTTCGCCGCATCTGGTACATGGACACATTATCCGGGAAGCAGCATTAGATGAAAACCCTCATAGGGATTTTTATTCTACCCCGAGATCATCTCCGTCTCTCAGGCTAGCAGATCTGCTGAAGGGTAATATGAAAAATGCATCTCACTTAAATGCTGTATCCGGCAAGGAAGAAAATGCACGAAAGTTAGTAAGTTACTAGCCTCTGCTCATTGTGCACTCTAGCGGTTTTTCTAGGGTGGTTCGCTATTTAACAATGCCAAGTTATATATTATATGAAAATTATATTTAGCTAACAGAGTGAAATTTTAAGAGATTACGTAACTTATAATTTAAATTACTATCCATTGAAAATATAAAACTGTAGACCATAGATCCATATGAAAGCAGACGGGCTATAAAGACTAATATTTCACATTTATTTGATTCAATACACCGCTATTTGTGAAAATTGCAACACCAAGAAGGAATTATCCGAATAACTCCAAACTTGCTACAAGTGTAGAAAAATATGCAATCAATAACTGATTAGTTTTGCAGAGAGATGGGGTTCACATAGGCCGAGCAGAGTCCTTGCGTGCCATTCCGATAAGGTTAGTATTGCGGCCAGTGTAGTCATTGCAGAGCTGTCAAACAAGGTAGAAACAATAAAGTGAATGCCTCGTCGACGTCAAAGGGAGCCATATCGGCATGTGACCGAGTTCGAACGGGGCAGAATGATCGGTCTCCGGGAAGCGGGTTTGTCATACCGTGACATTTCGGCTCGTACAGAGCATGCTGCTGTGACAGTGACGCGTGTGTGGAAGCAGTGGATAAATGAAGGTCGTACACAGCAAAGAGCTGGAACTCGACCACGAAAAATGACCACAGTACGGGATGACCATCATCTTGTCCGTACGGCCGTAACGGATCGTACAGCTTCATCCACAGTGTTGGCTCGATGCTGGAGAACTGCAACAGGTGTGAACTTGTCTGCATCATGGGTTCGTCGCCGTCTTCTGTAGGCTGGACTGGTTGCACACATGCCATTATGCCAGCTTCCATTGCCCAGAAACCACATGCTCTTCCGACTGCAATAGGCACGTAATACGCGTCACTAAGGTGCTGAGCGGCACAATGATGAATCCCGCTTCAACGTATGCTACAGTGATGCCCACATATGTGTCCGACAGTCCCGCGGTCAGCGCAACCTGGAGGGCTGCATTGTTGAGCGGCATAGCCGAGAAACATCAGGTGGGATGGTTTGGGGCACCATTGGTTAAAACAACCAATCTCACGTCCTACGAATTGAGGGAACTTTCAACAACAACCGGTACATAACAGTGGCTGTAGAGCCTGGAGTACTTCCCCTGCTTCAGGCATCTCCTCAGTCCATATTCCAACAGGACAATGCCCGGCCACATATTCGAGGAATGTACAAGCTTTCTTCGAAGAGTTTCGGGTACCATTCCTTCCCTTGCCTGCACGTTCGCCTGACTTGTCACCCATCGAACATATCTGGGATATGGTTTATCGACACCTGGTGCGTAATGGTCCTCCCATAACTAGTGTCACGGAGTTGTAAACTCGAATACAAACTGCGGGGGGGGGGGGGAATCCCTCAGGAACGTATTCAGAACCTATTTTGATGCAATGCCACGGCGTATAGCAGCTCTAATTGCAGCGCATGTAGGCCACACGAAATACTGACTCAAAGGTCAGGTACAGATTTTAAATGTTAACCATTTTCTACTTGTTATGTACCTAACCTGTGGTATTAAATTCATTGAATCAATGCGTTTCCTTCTTTGTGTTGCAATTTTCACAAAAAGTAGTGTATATAGTTACCATTTTTGGAAGGCATTCAAGATATCTACTTTGGAAATATTCAGACATAATTATGGAAAATATAGCAAAGCTAACACTCCCGTGAATTTTGTATGTATAAACATACATAAATCATAAAATAATCATCTTAGAGAGCTGCTAGTGTATTCATTTCAAAAATGTTTTAGTGAATTTTTATTCCACGTGTAAAAATATACCTAAGCAATGCAAACAATAACTGCATAAAGTTTCAACAATTTATTTATAAAAGTTTTCATCATTGCCTTTTAAAACGTAACTATTAAACTGGTATTTTATCAAACATAATTCAAATATTAGACCCTCAGCGTACTTAGAAAAGTATTTGAAATAAGAGAAGAAATGTGTTATATCCTATTTTTTCTAAGAGCATATTAGCAATGGCATTTTTTCGGAGGGTAATTATAAAGCTAAACGTTTTTATAATTATCTGCTCATTTCGTCATATTAAAACTTAATTAATTATTTTAAAAATATCCAGAAAAGAAAATACTTAGAAATTTTGGCCTCATGCCTCACATATAGTAGTCATATCCGCCAGCCCTAGTCGGTATATGATTGGCTCGAGAAATATGAAAGTATGGCGAATGGAGGAAGTGATCTCCACTTGGCACGTAGGAAACATCTGCAAGACTTTTTGTGTGTAGAAAGAAGCGCACTCGCTTGCGTGATCATGTGTTATCGTGAAGAATTAGCGAGTTCTTCGGGTGAACCGAACGAGGTAAGAGCATTCCCCTGTTCCACAGATAATGAGCGACCGGAAGGGAGAAGTTGATTACTACATTCTACAGTCAGTGAGTTGATGAAGATTCACGTGGGATTCTTTACAGTACTATTCTTAAAGAAAAGAAAAGTGAAGTGATAGGGAAAGCTGAATTGCAACTTGTCTGAAGAATTAATGCTGACAGGCAACAGTAGAAGCTTGCGTAAAAACAAACGTATAAGCGGTATTTCGTCATCATTTCCCGCACTGTTTGGCAATACAGCTGCTGAGCCTCTTAAAGTGGACGGGTTCAAGTCGAAACAAGATGTAAACACCGCTGCCCAAAGTCATACGCTCACAAAGTAGAAATTGAATATTCATTGTAATACAAATTTTAAGGAATATAAATGTAAATGTAAAAGTATTATTATTTGGTTAAATATTGCTATAAAAAAGGACCACAACGACAAAGGGGAAAAGTGAACAAACTGTTCAGAGTATAATGAAAGGGGTCTACAATTCAAAGCGTGCAGGAGAAAAACTTTCAGCACCTGGTAAACATCGCCCAAAAGGGTTTGAACTGGAAGAGTTTGAAAAATATGTGATGCACAGAACGTTTCTCGAGATCCAGGAACGGCAAAGAGAAATTCTTACAGTACGTTAACTCATGAATGTTGATAAAGAAGACATACCTTTTGAAGGCAGAAGGACACTTTCTGGAGAATACTTAAAAGCATGTGATATCGGTTTTACAAGGAAAAATATGAGTCGAGTTACGTACACTGTACTGATGTCTTGATTCAAAGACTGTAATGTACCATATTCCCGCCTTCTCTGGCCTCTATAAACCGTGTCATGCTGCACTAGCAACCTCCCAAAACAACTGCACTAATTCGACAGACAGGTAATGAGTTAACAATACAAGGGCCTAATGTTCAAAATACTTTGAAACACCCAGGTTCAGTCAGTTTATTACTACGCATTCCATTCTGTATGCAGGAAGTGTACGCATTACTACATACACAATCACGATAGGTGCCCGCTTCGGTAGCGTGGTGGTAAAGTGTATGCCTCACGTTCAAGAGGTCCCGAGTTCGAACCTCGGTCAGGGTGAGTTACCTGGATAAGGTATTTTCCGGGATTTTCCCTTATCCTGAAAGATGAATGTGGGGTAACTAAGCTCTATGGACCCTGGGCTCATTTGAGCATCGATTCACACATTCCGTCCATCGTCCGATATGACTTAACGTTGGAGGACGTAAATTACAACAACAAAAAACACCATAGAAAGACTGATAGATCATATTTCATAGTTTTGGACAAAAACATATTGGAAACAATTATCTCCGAGTAGACGAGTGAGAAAAGATACACTTGCAGTGTGATATAACAGCTGCTCCAGGGTAGAATATAGCACTAATATTAATTTCTCCTTGTATTAAATAATAATTAAGAACTTGTAGGTTTTATATTTTTGGAATATGTACGAAACTGGAAGTATAAAGTACACTTGTTGGAACTGTACGCGAAATAAATAAATGGTCAGCTTGAACATAATTACATACACTATAAATATAAATCACACAGATGCTACCATTTCTAGCCCTCAACAGGGGAAAAAGAAACAAAGAAGTGTTTACTATGAAAGCAAAAATAAGAGCTAAGCTGGCAAGTTACGCGATACTTTATGTGAGTGTTGTGCAAACAAAAGTACCATGTTCTTCGGGGTTTATTTGCGACGTGCTGCGATCTGATCTTCACAGAAGTGGTTAAATTCTGCCTAGGTGAGCTACTTTAGCAAGAAAATAGAAATAAAAGAGCTGGTGTGTTGCCCTTGCATGACTTTCTCTACTCTTCTACAAGCTTTCCATAAAACGGCTTAGGTATTCCTCCATGCAGTTCACGTTAATCTAGATACTTAAACATTTGCACAAATTATCTTATGGCTAATTCTATAATAGGTACAAGAGAAATATCTAACACAATAGGCCTTTAGTGATAGTCAAACCTTCTGAAGCTCTTAAATATTGTTTTGAAATAGCATTCTCTTTGCATGGCGAAGATGAAAAAGTGAATAAATTCCTATCTGAGAGAAGTATAAGTATTGAAAATTTCACCCCACGGGATAGCTTAGGCGGTTTCGTCTGTGACGCACATTAGGGAGGCTCAGGTTTGATTCCCGTGGCCGGCCTACCTGGCCCCTGGGATTTTTCCGCGGTTTCCGTTTCGTCAGGCGAATGCTGGGTAGGTTAATTCCATCCCCCGAATTTCCTGTCCCCCCATTTCATCTCCATTATCATTTCACATCAGCTCCCATCTGGTGGTCTATTTTATTTTATTTTATTTTTTAATATATTTATTAGATCGGTCAGCAATAATATATGCTTTACAGATCTGAGAGAACAGATACAAAATAATCACAGAGTAATAACAGACAATGTGCCTCCTCTGAACTAAAACAAATGTGTTATTGCACTAATATAAATGGTGGTCTATTTTAGGGCAAAAGTATCGGCGGCTATCTCATGACAGGATGATATGCTCTTGTTAAAACACTTCACTTTTCGATATTATGGTTTCGGTCTCCGGATCCAACTGGTGGGCCATTTCCAGATCGCCCGCCTCGGTAGCGTAGATAGTAGAATGTCTGTCTCACGTCCAAAGGTTGCCGAGATCGAATCTCGGTCAGAGCGAGTTATCTGGATAGGCTTTTTTCCGGGGTTTTCCCTTATGCTAAAAGGGGTAGCTCCTAGCTCCATGGACCCCGGGCTCATTTGAGCATCAGTTTACCTATTCCATTCATCGTCCGATATGATAACGTTGGAGGACGTACATCACAACAGCAAAAGAAAGAAATCCGGACCACGGCAAGTGGGATGCCGGTTGTACCAGGTGAGTTCCCAACCGGTAAATATTACGGAACCTGCCCTCTTCACTGTCCTGCCTCCTTTGGATTCCTCACTTGGCAGCATAGGTCCCATAGATCAAAACTGGTAGCAGTGATAAATCTCCTACGTACCGTAATCCAGTCCAATCCAATCCAACTGAAAAATTTAGCCAGAGAAAACTAAATATTTCAGGAATGGTTCAATCCACAATAAGAAAATCTAAATTTTTATGTGTAGTAAAATTTCATCTATCTCTTACAATGTCACTTCTTTTAATGTCCTCCATAATGAAGAGTACTTCTGAGGACATTACCTGAAAGTTCAAAGATGTAAGATTTCATTTGTCATGAAAATATCTTAAACATTTGCCATTTGAATCAGAATCATTAAGGTTAATTTTTGAGAAAGGCCAAACGTTTTAAAAATGTTCATACCAGAAGTTCTGGTGAGGCAGAGCTTTCTTGGAAACGTTCGTGTCATATCAGGAAAAAATGGTGAGCTTAAACATCAAATTTAGTATTTAACCGACCTTTCGTCCGACCTTTCTTTAACAGGCTGCTCAAAGGCACGCGTGCACACACACAAAACGTTTTCTAATTCTTTTTTTATTCACACAGCCTCAAAACACGTGTTTCGGTAAGATCTCAATATCGAATTGGTGGACGGAACACAATGCTTCCCGAAGGTACTTTCACCATGTACTAAGTAGAGAATTATACACAAGCTAGTAGACAGTAGTATCTTTTTAATTCACGTCCTCATCCGTTATGTTATATCTGACGATGCAATCTAATGAGTGAAATTATGCTCAAATGAGCCCAGGGCTCACAGATCTTAGAGTTAAGCTACGTTCATCTTTCGGGATAAGCGAAAATTCGGAAAAACCTCATCCAGATAACTCACCAAAAAGAGATTCGAAATCGGGACCTCTTGAACGTATAGTATACAATAATACCCTTCAATAGGATTTACTGAACTTGAAACGTACACAAAAATCTTTTTTTCGTGTGTGTGTGTGTGTGTGTGTGTGTGTGTGTGTGTGTGCGTGCGTGATTTACGTCCTCCAACGTTAAGTCATATCGGACGATGAATGAATTGGGTGAAATGATACTCAAATGGGTCCAGGGTCCATGCAGCTTAGAGTTACCTGACATTCGTCTATCAGGATAAGGGGACCCCCGGTAAAAGCCTTATCCAGGTAACTCACCCTGACCGAGATTCGAACTCGGGACCACTTAAACGTGAGGCAGACACGATACCATCTACGCTACCGAGGCGGGCAAACAAAAGTCTGTGGTGTTAAAGTATTTCATTCTTCCGAATAAGAAACTGATATGGATATTATGGATTTTTCAGTCTGGCTCTACCCTTTCTTAGTGCGTCCTACACACGGCTAGTGTGAAACAATTCAATTCAATTAATTTTACTTAATAGTGGTCCGAATTATAAAGCCCGGGACTTAAAGTACTTACAGCATAGTAAGTCGGCATTAAGGTAGTTGTCTAATGTTTTCATCAGAACTCCTAGAGGTTTACCGGGAGAAACACGAGTCAGCTGGAGAATTTAATGTAATGTTGGCACGTTGGCCATTGTTGCTCAAATGGGTAGAGCTGCTGGACGGAAACCAGAAGATGCGTGGTTCAAATCCCGGCTATGGCATTGATTTTTTCAGACTTGCTCTACCCTTTCATATTATGGATTCGTTAAATAAATTGAAAATTATAATAAAACTAATAAGCAAATACTTATAACCGTGACAAATAATCCATAAAGTTGTATATGGTACAAAAAAAAAAACACAATCGTTCTTCATAAAACATTCATGTTTAGTTGTGTTAACTTAGACGGCTGTAGGCGTGGAAACAAATTGGAGTTAGATCTTGGCTTGGAGTAAGGGGACATTAATTACTATCGACGGCTGGGTTTTCAAGCCAATTCGCAGAATGAGCTCGGATCCTTGTGGACTGGAGGTTGCTACGAAATGTTGTTGGATTTGGTACAGCAGTGTAGCTTGGGATTCTTGCAATGTGAGACAGAATTCCTTAGAAATGAATAGACGGATTCCGGCTTAGAAAAAGTATAAATGTGTGCCAACATTGAATTAGGAGCTGGAAGTGGGAGTCCAGAATCATTACAAAAGGGCGAGGTTATTTGGAGAATTTCGAGTTTAACAGCGCATCTTGAGGATAATTTCACATAGTTCTGATCTGATCGCTGGTGGTTTAAAGACGTTGCTAGTAGTGGGACGAATTCGGCGCATTATTGCCTCATTCTTGCTATAAACTGGTAGAGGATTCAGTACTTTGGTTCAAAATATCTCCACATATTATTTCGATATAAATAATACTAGTTAACAAATTTAATTATTTTCTGCATCTGGCTTGTAAATGGGAGGATTTAACTAATTTTGGAGTCCTAAATACTATAATAAAATCAGTTTTCCTCTATGACGTCACATTTCCTAGATACACAGTGGAATAAACAATTGTAATAACGAAAATTGATACAATTCTATCAAACAAAATACACTATTCAAAGTATTTGAGATCAATACTGTTTTGTATGTATGTATATATATGGGCATGATGCCAATAAAAAATAAAATAAAATAAATAGCCATTAACATCCCTTTAGGACAAGGGCTCCCACCTACTGGTGGGGTCAGCTCAGTCGTTTCTTACACGGTGAGCAAATCCCTGGAAGAATGATGCCAATAAAAGGCCCAAATTAGGTCAGAAGACATTTTCACCTTTAATCATCTTTGGTTTTTGAAAAAAAAAAAGCGATGACGGAGCTCTTCTTTTATTTGCCGTTTCATCACTCTCCCTAACAATATTCCAGCAAGTCATCCATCATCGAAGGGTTTCAATGGTCTTGGTAACGGTGTTGCATGGCAAGAATGTCTTGCTGAAAGAGTTTTCATTTCGTCTTGTTACTGCATATAGCTTCTGCCCGCCTTTTGCCATATGGCTACGTCGAGCTTCGGTGCTAGTTGTCAACGTTCAGCCGCCATTAAATTTGCGTCTGCCATAGTTGATGTATCACATCCCAGATGCAAAATGGTTGTTGACTAGTGTAATTATTACAGGAATCAAATACGTCAAGCCTGGACATTTATACAACAGTTTGGTTGGCAATTTTCTGGTAAAGTGTAGATGGTTTATTGAAAGTTTCGTTATCAGAATAAATGTTCCGATCGTTTATCTGGGAAACTTTTCTTTAAAGTGACTGAAGGCCTCGCTTTCTTTACAATGTTCTTGATAAGGCCCAACTTGATATTAAGGGGAGGCAAAATGATGTTATCGAGCTCAACAAATGAAGTATTGCTCACATTTACGTTTGCAGGAACATATGAACATCAAAACAGAAGAACAGCAGAAAGCGAAATATTGAATACTAAAATAAAAATAATAAAACTTTAAAACCTCAAAATGGTACGTTTTAGAATATTTTGAAAGTTATATTCGGATTCTACAAATCAAAATACCTACTATGGTAGTCGCAAAACTTAATGGCGTTTGGCAGGAAGTGCTGGTTAACATAAAAACCAGTAAAATATCTAAAAAGTAGTCACGTTTCTTTGACACAATTTTCTATACTCACGCCATCTCCTGACCTGGCATTCAATTAACTGAAAACAGTCTTTTGTTCAGTAGTGCGAATTTTGATAGTGTTTTGTCTTTGTTTATAGTTGTGTTATATACAATGTT
This sequence comes from Mantis religiosa, assembly GCA_030765055.1. NCBI lineage: Eukaryota > Metazoa > Arthropoda > Insecta > Mantodea > Mantidae > Mantis > Mantis religiosa. Next base: position 408,274,173 of record CM060950.1, read on the forward strand.
TCATCTGTTCTGGTACAAATCAAATAATATTTTAAACGAATTGTTTTATTCTCTTAATGAGCAAAAACTACATATCTCAGATCAGAAAAAAAATTTGCACTTCTTAAAGGCAAACTCTTGCGTTCCCCAACAATAAAAATAAATAATAAATCTATTAAGAGAGACAACAGCATAAACTTGTTAGGTGTATATTTTAATGAAGCCATGACTTTTAAAATACACGTGGACGAAGCGGTTGCAAAGACATTTAAAGTAATGAATAAACTCATGAGAATAACTTTGAATAATGGGAAAATGCCGTACAGGGTAATAAAGAGTTATAAAAATGCAACTTTTGCTTCTATAGTGGGATATGGTGTTAGCTTTGGGAGGGAAAGTGTACACTTAGCAAGTTGTAAAACACTATTAAGAAGTATGCAGAGGAAAACTCTAATTAGACTAACAGAAGCATTTTCCACCACTTCTACTGATGCCCTCCTTGTTATTTTAGGTGTTTTACCAATAGACCTAGAGATACGAAAAAGAGCTGCGCGTTACTGGCTACGTAAAGGTAACAATTTAAGAGCCTCTCAATTAGCGGGGTTTAGGATCGAAGATGAATTAGAATTAAATGAAAAAATAATAAAAACCTGGCAGGATGATTGGGATACCAGTGAAAAAGGTAGGCGGACCTACTCGTTTTTACCCGATATAAAGGAAAGATTATTAATGAGATATTTACAGCCAACACATGGTCTACTCCATTATTTGTCAGATCATGGTCCGTACCCCGAGTACTTACATCGGTTCGGTGAAGGAGACTGTAATTTATGTGCACGTGGACAAGTAGGTATATTGGAATGCGAAAATACTTTATTATCAAGAGTTGAGTATGGCAAATACATCCAGAACAAAATGATAAATGAAATAATTAGAAAAAAGAAATTATATTATTCTTTAAATAAAATAATAACAAAATTTTCTAAAGATAAATATAAAGAATTTTATAGGCTCTAACTGGGCAACATTTTATTTCGATTTTTGTTCCCTCATGTTTTAACTAATATATTATATTATAATTCCCTCATAGTTCCTTTAAACTTTTATTTATTTTATTAACTAAGAAACTGATATATCTATATCTGCATGGACTTGTAAATTTATTGTAAAACAGGCATGTACTTTTTATATTAAATATACAAAATGTAGTTATTTACTCTGCATGCAAGTTATAATTAATAAATACTCCTAAATTATTATTAGTACTAAATGTTAATTATTGCAAATTATTAACGTACTTAAATAATTATTGGCTATGGGACTCGGTCATATCAGATACCGAGTCAAAAGAGATAGGAGCCCTCTGGTCTGCGGTTGCGCAGGCTAGAGAGCTTTACTGTTTCATCTATGGTTATAACATTTTATAAATATCCTGATGATGGGAGAGATGCACACTCCCGAAAGGTTGATATATTATCATCTTTTCACCTGGCTGGCTGTCCGAGAAGAAAGTGAGCGTATTCCTGGCTAGGAAAGCTTCAGGTCTTATTTTCAATCAAATACTTGTTTATGTTTACTTGGCAGCTACATTAATACCCTATAAAGCGTTTTCATTTCGTCTTGTTAGTGCATATAGCTTCTCCCCACCTTTTGCCATATGGCTACGTCGAAATTCGGTGCTAGTTGTCAACGTTCAGCCGCCATTAAATTTGCGTCTCCCATAGTTGATGTATCACATCCCAGGTGCAAAATGGTTATTGACTAGTGTAATTATTACAGGAATCAAACACTTCAACGCCTGAACATTTATACAACAGTTTAGTTAGAATTTTTTTGGAAAATTGTAGTCGGTTTATTAAAAGTTTTGTAGTCAGAACAAATGTTATCCTTTCATTAAAAATACACACCCACGCATACCCTGACATAGGTTCCTCATAGTTCCAGCAGATAGCCGGAATTAATGGAGAACTTCAAGATCTCAGGTGGTCCTTCCACAGTGCTGCTTCAAGTTGACGGCAACATCGGGCTAAAGAATTAATTGCTTAAAAATCATCTCTAAGACATCTCAACTCCATTTAGTACACAAAATTTTTGACCATGTAAATGCACTCTATATGGATTAGAATAGAAGAATTGTAATGTAATATATTAACTGTGTATATTAATATCCCGAAAACTTAGTTTTCACTAGTTATTTTCAGTTACTCAAGATATACTGAAGGCACGGCTGAAAATTCATATTAAAGCATAAAAATAATCCACACGGAGTTCATAAGATATATTGAAAATTTAAACTGACACTGCTAAAAGTATACCATAATTTCTCTCTTGTATACAAATTTATGCCAACAATTGCGAATAGTTATTGAAATAATATCTGAACCAGAAATATATCATGTGGAACTTATTTTTATATTTTCCTGAAAATTATTATATATTGAATGCTTCTGCTTACCTGATTTGATGGCACCAGATTTTCTTAATGTGTAAACGTATATCTACTCTTTTTCATACCTAAAAGAAAAAAAATAAACATCATCAGTATTACAAATACAGGAAAATTATACTTACATGAATATCTGCCGTATAATAAAAATAGGAGAAAGCTTAAAATTTCAAGAGCTCTCTTTATTAGAACCAGTATACATCTCTTCGTTTCGTTTATTCGCATGTACAGAAGGCAACAAAACAAAAGTATAACCACATTTTGTAAGGGAACAGGAATATAAGCTTTGCGTAATTTCATATGGTAATTATGAACACATATGGCTAAGAAAATAATGTCGCCAGGCATTGTTGAGTTGCTGCCGGGCAGTGCGCGGGCAGTAAACAAAGACACAGAGCGGCCAGCGCGTGGGCGCAGTGCTAATCACTTGCCGAGAGAGAGAGAGCAACAGATTGAGAAAGAGACAGAGATAGTCTGTACTTTCCCGCTGCACCACGAAAGGCCGTGGAGCTTCGGTGGGTCTCGAGAAACTTCGGCAGGCTTCGAGAAACAGCGGCTCGGGTATATATGTGGCAATGGGAGTTGTCGTGAGTCCGTCTCCATTCGACGCTTGTCACTCGAATGCTCGGCATCGTCCGTCTCGAGTTATTCAGTGCAGTCCATTCGTCGAGAGAAGCAGCATTTTAGACCGGTTGCGCCAGTTCTTCAGGGTACGAGCACGTGGACTGTAAAACGCGTGCTCTGGAGTGTGCCCATAAAGGAAGCAGCAGCCCGGCGAAGCAGCGCATTCTCTGTACGCAGCGTAGCCTGCGCAACAGCCTTCTTCTGCAGGCACAGCAGCGCCTGCCCTCTTCCAGCCAGCAGAGCCTTCTCCTGCACTGGCAAGCAGCAGCAGCCCAGCCAACCCTCTCCTAGCAGACTTGCTAGAGCTAGCGCGTCGAGCAGCAACTCCAGAGTCCAGAGGAACACAGTACTTGGGACCGACAGACAGACAGACGAAACTGCAGGCCCACAAGGTCAAAGCCAAGGGTCCCGACTTAGGTTGGGACCCGGGGTCCGCCCCAATCGGCGCGTGTAACAGCGCTCGACCCTCTGTGGGGAGCCGGATGGCACCTGCTACAGACTCAGACAAGCCAAGTACCAGCCGCCAGGTAAGTCCTGACGAGATAACTAGTAGAACCTCTGCATCCTCATCCTCTTCCGGCCCACGGGTGAACCTCGTGAAGGCCAAGGCCCAGGCACAAAAGAAACAGAAGAAGGCCTCCCGCCTTCTTAACCAAGGGATAGCTGTCCCGATCTCTCCAGTCCCCAAACCAGGGAGCTCCAACACCATCACCCCCTTCCAGGGCGTCTCAACTCCCCTACCGGAGAGCGACACAGACGCCGAAGGCTTTGTCACCGTGCAGGGAAGGCGCAAGAGGCCCTCCGGTTCGAAGCCGGAGGGTGCTGCTCCCGGCACCCCTGCAGTGCATGCGGACGCCAAGAGCTCCCGCACACAAAAGGCGGCCAGAATCCCGCCAATTGTGTCGGACCCGTTCCCCAACCACATAAAGGTTATGAGGGAACTGAGGGCCAAGCTCCAGGCTAGCTTCCAGGCCACCCGTTTTCCAAGTCGGGTGATCCTAAAGACCACGACCCCGGAGGACCATGAAGCCGCCAGGGGGGTGCTGCGCGAAGCGGGGATAGAATTCCACACGTTCTCGCTGCAGCGACCTAACCTGGTGCGCAGAGTCATCCGAGGTCTCGGATCTGACACCGACCCAGAGGACATAAAGGTGGGCCTGGCGGAAGAACACGGCATTACGCCGCGTACCGTGGTCCAGCTGACCAAGCAAGTCCGCGAGGAAGGCAAGGAGCCCGTAAGGACTCCCATGCCACTATTCCTCGTAATAGTGGAGAAGGAGGGCGAAGGTCTTCCCAAAATTGATGAGGTGTCCCACCTCTACAACACCAAGATCAGAATTGAACCGTACCATGGCAGAGAGGGGCCAGCCCAATGCTACAGGTGCTTGGGCTTCCACCACTCGAGCCATGCGTGCGAGAGAAAGACCGCCTGCATACGATGTTCAGGCCCTCACCACGTCAACGAATGCCCGAACCCCAGAGAGGAGAAAAAGTGCGCCAACTGCCGAGAGGCCCACATAGGCATCTACGGCGGCTGTCCCGCTAGACTGCGAATAGTGCAGGCAAGACAGGGCAGGAACGCAAACAGGGAGCCAGCACAAGTTCGGCCTGGAGTCAGTTTTGCCCAGGCGCTGCGCAAGCAGGAACAGCTGCTGCAGCAGGCCGAGGCAAGCCAGATTCCGGCAGCGACCCAGCCAGTAAGCTCTGGAACTACCGCCAAACAACCACCAGCTGCATCTGCAGCAAAACCACAGCGGCCTCCTCGCCAGAAGAAGGCCACCGCAGCCCGGCGGGAGAAACCGCCGGCAACTGCGGCAGCAACGGCCGGGCAACCAGCCCAAGAACCTGCGGGGAGACAGAGCGGCCCTGCCGCCACTGCTCTCCCCCCTCCACCAGCTCCAGCTACAGTGGCTTCAACAGCCAATGAGGGAGAGGCACCCCTCGCTACAACACCTGCGCCGATTTGGGACACTGGCGTCTCAAACGAGGACTTAGCGGAGTTCCATGAGCTTTCTGCCTGGTTCGCCGAACTGATTCATCGCTCCCTCCCCATTCTGAGGCGCTGCAGGGAGCAACTGACAGATCCCCGCATCCCTGCTCTGCAAAAGCACAGCATTCTGCAACAGACTGCACGGCTCCTCTTCCCTGACTCCAGCTCGTAAATGGCGTTGAGAAGAACTCAGCGAACATTGAGAGCCGCGTTCTGGAACGCAAACGGAGTCCGGGAACAGAGACCGGGCATCTTGGAGTTTGTAAGTGACCACGGGATTGACCTCCTTATGGTATGCGAAACGCATCTGCATGCTGGTGTACAATTTAACCTGCCAAGTTACGCCGTCCACCGAGCCGATAGAGTCGGCCGGCGGGGCGGCGGTACAGCTATATTCATCAAAAATCACATCACCCATACTCCCATTACCATCCCCCCGCTTCAACACTTGGAGGCGACCGCCATAAGGCTCTCCTTGGGCGGTTCAGACCTAGTGCTTGTGGCGGTGTATGACCCGCCCAACCATCCCTTCTATGAAGCGGATTACAGGGCACTCCTAAACCTAGACCACCGAGTGTGCATAGCCGGTGATTTCAATGCCAAACACCCAGGATGGAACAGCCGAACCCAGAATGATAGGGGAAGGAGCATCTACCGCTTCATCTGCGGAGATACAACCCTTCATGCGCATGGCCCGCGGGGTCCAACGCACTTCCCGCCTCGTGGCAGGGCGGACGTCATAGATTTCGCAATCACCAAGAACATTCCATTTCATCTGGACCTCACGGCGGTGAATGCTCTGGATTCTGACCACAACCCAGTTGTGATCAATTCAGACGTTACCGTCGCAGCTCTGGCAACGGCTGACTGGGTGGATGAAGTCGACTGGGATGCCGCCATTCTTCACATCCAAAACTCCGTGGAAGCCTGCCCTCGAATCGACTCTGTGGAGTCGCTCGAGGCGGCAGCCAGGGAGTTCTCCACATCCATCCTCAACGCGGTCCGTGCTCACACACACCGCATCCCAATAGACACGCCAAACCCCACAGATATCCCAGGACCCATCAAACAACTCATAAGGGCTAAAAACGCCGTAAGAAAGCTGTGGCAGAGATTTCGCCATCCCAGGATAGGAGAAGTACACCAGAGGTTCAAATCCCTGGCAAGACGACTCCTAAGAGCACACCGCAAAGAGGCCTGGGAAAACATGTTAAGGCAAACCAATCTCCAGGAGAGAAAACCATGGCGAATAGTCCGTAGCCTGCGGAAAGACAAAACCGTACACCAGCACCCCCTACATAGCCCTAGAGGTCGACTCGTCTACGAGTCGAAAGAAAAGGCAGAGGCGCTAGCAGATTATCTGGAGGCTCAGTTCCAACCCAGGGTAGAGCCAATGGACGATGACCATGCTGACCTCGTGGAACAGGTGGTGGAGGACTTCCTAGAAGCTCCGCCCCCTGACCACGAGGAGTTCCACATTCCCATCGTTACCCCTAGAGAGTTAGCGACCACGCTTAACTCTCTAAGAACCAACAAAGCACCTGGGCAGGACCGTGTGACAGCGGAAATGCTCAAGCACCTTCCACGAAGAGCCGTGATTCACTTAACCCGGATTTATAACGCGTGCCTATACATGCGCCACTTTCCAGCTATCTGGAAGGAGGCGCGCGTGGTGTGCGTTTTAAAGCCGGGGAAAAATCCGGTTTTTCCTTCCAGTTACCGATCAATCAGCCTTCTCCCAGTTTTATCGAAGGTATTCGAAAAACTGCTCCTCTCCCGGCTCCTTCCTCATCTGGAGGAAAGGGGCCTAATCCCGGAACACCAGTTTGGCTTCCGTTCTGGCCACTCCACGACCGAGCAGCTACTGCGGGTTGCCGAGAAGGCCTCCCTGGGTTTCCAGGAAAGGTCTAAAACGGTAGCAGTGCTGCTCGACGTGGAGAAGGCATTCGCCACTACCTGGCATGAAGGACTCATTTACAAACTCCTGGAGCATGAAATTCCCCGTCCATACATTTCCTTGGTGGCCGGTTTCCTCGGAAACCGAAGCTTCCGAGTAAAGGTGGAGGGGAAGCTGTCCACCGAGCGGCCCATTGGCGCTGGAGTACCGGAAGGCAGCGTGCTGTCGCCGGCGCTCTTCGCAGCTTACATGGCCGACATCCCAACTCATCACAACACCCAAACCTGTCAGTATGCGGACGATCTCATGATCTTCGCAGTCAATAGGAATACACGGTACAGCTTCCGGCAAATCCAAACCCAGCTCCGGGCCATTGGCGAATGGAGCGCAAAATGGCGAATGGCAATTAACCCGGAGAAGAGCTCTGCTATTCTCCTGGCGAAAACCATAGCCAACCGGTTGCAGCAGAACTTCGTTTTACGGCGCCGTCGAATCCCTTGGGTGCAAACGGCGAAGTATCTCGGGGTGACGCTGGACCGTAAGTTAACTTACGTTCCGCACGTCAAGGGCAAGGTCCAGCTGGGGCACGTCGCACTCCGGAGCCTATACCCTATCTTCAGATCAACCATGCCGATCCGTCTCAAACTCCAACTGTATCGGGCGATCATTCCGCCTATGATTCTGTACGGCTGTGAGATCTGGGGAACAGTGGCTAATACCACTTTCGTCAGACTCCAGACGCTGCAGAACAAGGCACTACGCATCATCTACGATACAGGCTGGAGATTCCCGGCTCATATCCTACATGAGCACTCCCAGATCCCGTACATTGTCGACGTCATTCGCGAGAGGGCACGATCAATGTACGAGAAAATCCAAATTCACCCCAACCCTTTAGTGAACTCCCTGGGAAGGTATGACCCGAGAGATCAAAGGCGCTTGCCGTCCTTCAGACTGCCGAGAGACGTCCTGGGACCCCTTGGGTAACCCAAGGAAAACCGCAGATGTCTCTGGGAACAACTTCTACGCCAAAGGACAAGCGCTACACAACCCGTATCCAAAACGGGGCAAAAAACTAATTCGTGTCTCCCAAAAAGGGAGAACGATTAAGTACAGCTGCCCACGATAAAGAGGGGCAACCCATTCCAAACCTATCCAAAATTTCAAACAGTAAACAAATTCAAACACCCCAGCAGAACATGGATCTACTAGTTCATTTCGCAGGTTAAGCCGCAAAGCGGCTAGGTACTGCGGCATATGACACCCGGACGGGGAAAGCCCCGCCCGACTAGGACTACCTCTGGACCTCGTGAGTCCCTTTGGCAGAGAGCTGCTAACAGTTGCAGTTGCAAGCTAGTGAGCTGTTTATTGTCTCTGTGGACATTTCAACTGTACCGAGTCGAGTCGAGAACTGATAATCGTGTAGTGATTTGAAGGAGATTTCTTTTGCTTGTTTACGTGTGGTGAAGCCACGAGAGACTGTGTTGGTGTATGTTACGTCAACCTGCTGAAAGGGGTGTGCAAACTGTCTTTCTACGGAAATAAACAGCATTATGAATTTCTGCAAATTAGACTTTTAATTTTACGAACCCACAAATTCACAATAAGATATTATTAATTTATTTATTCTAATATTTAAATTAATCTGTGTAATCTTATGTATTATATCTGTATACGTTTAATGCTACGTAAAAACCGACCGAGATGGCTCAGGCAGATTCGTCTGTGGCCCGCATTCCAGAGGTCTGGGTTCGATTCCCGTGGCCAACCTATCTGACCTATGGGTTTATTCGGGTTTTGCCGGGTTGCTAGGTGAGTGTTGGGTAGGTTAATTACATCCTCCAAATTTCCTATCCCTCCATTTCACCTCCCTTATCATTTCATATCCTCTCTCAATCGGTGGTCTCTTTCAGGGTAGAAGTGTCGGTGGGTGTCTCGGTGGTACATGGCAGGATGGTATGCTCTGAGTAAAACGCTTTCCTCTCCGGCGGGACGAAATTCCGTCTCCGAGCCGGCCTAGTGGGCCGGTTCAATACCACGGCAGGCGGGATGCCAGTTGTGGAAACCTGGAGTACTGTTTTCTGGAGAGACGGCCTCCAGTCTCCGAACTGGCCTCGTGACTGTTTCGGGGCAACGGCAGGTAAGATGCCGATTGTCCTAAAGCCACCGCCTGGGAGTTTCTATCTTGTAAAGTGTAGGAACCTATACCATTGTGACTCCTTGGGGTCGGCCACCTTCTGTCACCTCCCGCCTCATCCTCCCTCGCGGGGGTGCCCACTTGGGAACATAGGTACTGAAGGCCAGTCTGGTCAAAGTGTCAAATCCCTGGAAACAATCCAATCCAATTTTAAGTAAATAGAAATATTAATAACTCAGGAAATATAGAACTGTTATAATAATCTCATGAATATATTTCCAGGAACACTGATACCAGTATTTATTGTAGTTTGTCATTAACTGCAGCTCATCAATTCGTAAAAATGACATAAAGTAGAACAAGCATATGGCTGTACCTTAAACGTAGTTACTTGAATTAGTTTTCACATAGGCCAATGAGGCGTAAGTAAGTTATATAAATTGCAGAACTGTTTCAAGGTTCACATAACTCAAAATTCACATTTAAACAAATAAGATACCTGAATAAGTGTGAACAGAATAATTAAAACAAAATTTTGAATAATACCAGAAATATTTGAACATGCAAGGTAGACGGATTTTCTTTGAAATTACAATTGCAAGTTATTATCCTTTACCGAATACACTTTTATTTTTCATTTTACTAGGAATAGGCCCATTAAAATAAAATATTATTCAGCAGAATCACAATTGTACGAGACATGCTTTTTAAGTCAGTACCGGTTTGCGATTCCGCCGCCGCAGCGCTACGGTCGGCGTTCCGCACATGCGCGCTGCTTACCTACATCTCTTGTCTACGCACTGACGCCATTACATTCTGATTCTTCATTGTATACGTTGGTTGCTGAGTGTTTAAGATTCCTCCGACAATCGTGAGTCCCGCCGATTGTGAAGTACAGGCTGTTATACGATTTCTTAGTGCTAAAGGCGTAAAACCGATCGATATTCATCGTGAGATCTGTGAAGTGTACGGACACAACATTATGAGTGATGGAATGGTAAGTAAATGGGTGAGAGCATTTAAAGATGGCCGCACAAATGTGCATGATGAAGAGCGGAGTGGGCATCCTTCGATCGTTACTGAAGATTTGGTGCAGAAAGTGGACGAAAAGGTGAGAGAAAACAGACGCTTTACAATTTCATAATTGTGCGACTATTTTCCTCAATATTCTCGTAGTGTTTTGTATCGCATTTTGATCGAGAACTTGAAGTACTGGAAATTGTGTTCACGTTGGGTTCCGAAAATGTTGACGGATTTGGACAAAACCCAACGTTTAGGCAGTACATTGACTTTCCTTGAGCGGTACCGCAATGAAGGTGAAGATTTGTTAGACCAAATTGTTACTGGTGACGAAACATGGGTGGCCTACGTCACACTAGAATCGAAACAACAATCCATGGAATGGCGACATCCTTCATCAGCCACAAAAGTTTAAGCAAACAATTTCTGCCCGGAAAATCATGTGCAGAGTTTTTTGTGACAGAAAAGGAGTATTGTTAGTGGAGTTTCTGCCTCATGAGACAATCGATGCAGCGTCTTATTGTGAGACATTGAACAATCTGCGCAGTGCAACGCAGAACAAAAGACGTGGCAACTTGAGTAAGGGTATCGTATTGCTGCATGAAAATGCCCTTCCACATCGGACCAAAGATATCATCAAATCTTTTCAATGAGAAGCTCTAGGTCATACTCCATACAGCCCTGATCTGGCGCCCAGCGACTACCATTTGTTCCTGCACTTGAAGCAACATCTGGGCGGTCAGCGTCTTCAAGAGGATAACGAAGTCAAAATAGTTGTGATACAGTGGTTAACACGTCAGGCGGCAGAATTTTATGAGGAGGGTATTCAAAAACTGGTGCCACGTTATGAGAAGTAGAAATTATGTAGAAAAGTATATTAAGGTACAGGCTTTCATGTAAAAATAAAATTATTGTGATATCTATGCTGGTCTTTTTTTAATTCCAAAACGGTACTGACTTAAAGAACATGCCTCGTACATTAATTCTTCCTTTATGCAGATATACGCTTCAAGCAGCGAAATTAATCTTATTTAGCTCATTTTGTCATTAATACGCCACTTCATTCTGATTCCTAACTATATAAAGGCATCAATTTACTTACTCATTTGTACGTTATGTTTATGATACGAACATCATACATGGTGTATTTTGCTGTCGCAACATAAAGCAATAGGCATGTTGGACGAGGGCAAAAATATCCTTAGAACGCATTTTCTATACTCGTGTTAACAATGCAATCAAGTAAGGTTATTCCTCAACCAAGTTGTATGCGATGACGCTGAGGATGACGTCATATAGATCTAAATAACCAAACTGCTTCCAATGTACTTGAGGCAATTCAAGCTCTAAAAATTACATAACAATTTAAATAGTCGCGATGTCTAATTTCTGTGATTATAGTACATAATGACAGTGCCTTATTGTGCGATAAAATCAAAGAAGTGTATAAAACTAGTGAATTATGGTACAGGTGCGCATATGTGCACTATAATAGCACATTATGCAACGAGACTATAATGGTCGTAATTAGAACGCGAGTACTATTGTTAACCGATCTAGCGAAGCGAAACGACGTTAATTATGATACTAGCGTTTTAATTAGCATTACATATAGCCAAGTTTCACATGACTGCTTATGTTCGAGCATGTATCTAAATTAAAGGTTTCATTTCAAATTATTTCTTTCTGGTTTGTATGATATGTCACAACCGTAAAGTGAGACGTACTACATAGTACGCAGGCGCAGAAATATTGTGTACTTCCCTGTAAACAGCTGTTAACGTGTGACACAATTTGACCTAAGAGTAAGTATAGACAAACTGGAACAAATTGAAGAAATAAATGTTCAGTATTATACAAATAAAAATATTTAGTAATTATCTTCCACTTATCTTAAGAAGTTGATGACAATACTTCTATCTTCTTTATACGAGATTAATTTCATGAGCATTTGCCCACATCTTCAGTCAACACACTTCGTTGTCAAGGGTACCATGTATTTACGTATTTACGTATTACCAACAATCGAAGACGAAACAAACCTAAAAACAGAATCAATTGCCGGTATGTCAAAGACAAAACGTAGTTTGGAAACCAGAAAGAAAGTACATTTTCATAACATTAGATATAAACAATTTGATAAATCAGCCGTAGCAGACCATTTTTTTGTCATTTAACCATGAAATAAATCCCGAAGTTAAATAATTAAAACAATTAAATGTTCACATAGATTTAAGAGTTTGGGAAAAAGTATTTATTTTAAAAAATAAAAATCGCGTAATGAATTTTGACATATCGGCAATTGATTCTGTTTTTAGGTTTGTTTCTTCTTCAGATGTTGGTAATACGTAAATACGTAAATACATGGTATCCTTGACAACGAAGTGTCTTGACTGAAGATGTGGGCAAATGCTCATGAAATTAATCTCGTATAAAGAAGATAGAAGTAATGTCATCAACTTCTTAAATAAGTAGAAAATGATTAATAAATATTTTTATTTGTATAATATTTATTACTCCACTAGCTTCATTTTCTGTGTAAATGTTGAGTGTTAATTTGAAAACAGAATATTGAGTCCAAAAGGTTCATGATTTCATATTTTGAGACAATTCTTCGAAATATACTAGGAATACATTTTCTGAGAACAAATATATACCTTTTGATATTCTCCAATCCATGAATTATGAATAGAATTACTCGTGCATCTTTCTTGACCTTTGTGGCAACAAGTTATTGGTAACATTAAGTACTTTTATCGTAATTTCTGGAGGTGTAAGTTCAGTGTCCCTGTTACTAGTGTCAAACAGTCTGACTATTTTCTAAGCTGGCGCTAGTACCGTTGTGATCGAAACGAGAATATTGATACTTGAGCTTTTACAATGTTACGTGGTCACTTCTGATTGGTCGAATACCAATACTTCAATGAACAGGTATACTTTAATGAGTACCATTTAAGTACTGCTACCAGTCGTATAAATATAATGACGATAATATTTTATGCATTTATAAAAGGAGTAAATGTGTAAAAATTATATATTCGGAAGATGTAGAAACCTTACAATACTAAAGTTTGGCATGGTGGTGCATAAAAGCGTATTATGTTATTTATGTGCTTATTTCACTTAAGCGTTCTATAATACAAGCCAGCGTTCCAGCTTGATATTTTTAATTTTGTGAAAAATAATGCTTAACACAGAATATCTTACAAGTGTCCCTTTGGACAGAAATATACATTAACGCTCTTCTATTTTTCCCAGGAAAGTAATGCAGAAGCACTGGTACTAGTATGTTATACATCAAGACAGAGAAACACATGATTTTGCAGAAGGTAGATAATAAAAGCGTGAGGGATTTATCCCCGGGGCTACAAATGCATTATGCTAAAAATCTGTTTCAACGCCTTATTGTATTAGGGCAATCAAATATAAACAGACCTTTCGTTCCAGAAAATTTATTCATGAAGAGTAATTGAAATTAATTTTTTCTATATATTCATCCCTCTTTTCTATACATTTCTTCCAGTGGACAGGCAGTTTTTAATGCCAGTTTCAAATAAAGTACGAGGAATTGTGCAGAGCCACTTGCGCACGAAGTCTTTCACCTCTTCATTGGTTGTGAAACGATGTCTTCCAAGAGCCTCTTTGAGTGGATCAAACATGAAGAAGTCATATGTTGAGAGGTCTGGGCTGTAGGGTGGATGTGGAAGGCCAGTCCAGTGCATTTTGGCCAATTTTGCTGTGTTGCTGCTGCAGTGTGTGATCTGGCATTATCCTGCAGAATCAACATGTTTATGATAGAGCTACTGCGACGTTTTGACCGGAAAGAAACTCGAACTTCACTGAGAATGTCACAGTAGTAGGCAACATTAATGGTCCGTCGCTGTTGTCCCTGTTGTTCGAGGAAATCAATGAGGACACCTTTCGAGTCCCAGAACACTGTGGCCGAATTCGCGTCCTTCATTAAACTCATGGCACCAACAGATAGAGTCAACATGAAAAATTCAATGCCATGGCCGGGATTTGAACCACGGATCTCCTGGTTTCCGTCCAGTCGCTCTTAGCCTTTGAACTACCATGGCCAACGTGCCGTCCTGACATTAAATTCTCCATTTGACTCGTATATTTCCCCGGTAGACCACTAGGGGCTCTCGCATTCGAGATACACCGTTTGTGGCGACTTACTATCGTAAGTACTTTAGTCCCAGGCTTCATCATTTAATTCTTATTATTTTAGTTAATTGATGGAAATTAATCATTTCTTCACACTAGCCGTATATAGGCTGTTTTTGATAGAATTTAATGTTAGGACGGCACATTGGCCATGGTAGCTCAATGGGTTAGAGCGACTGGACAGAAACCAGGAGATCCGTGGTTCAAATCCTGCTCATGGTATTGAATTTTTCATGTTGACTCTGTCTATCAAAAACCTTAGACTATATACGGCTAGTGTGGAGAAATGATTAATTTCCATCAATTAACTAAACTCATGGCACCAGTGTTTAACTCTGAACCATGAAAGGGTTGTTTCCCCAAACTGTGGGAGTAACCAACGGCGAATTTCAGCTGCACCGGCATTTTCGTTGACAAGAAATTTGATTATTACTCGTTGCACAACAGTTGGATGCACTTCTCTCTCAGACATCTCGGCAGTAACTGAGGGACACAGCCAAACGAGTTGCCAAGGTCACTCTCCCGTTTCAGGGACCTCACTGAATCTGCTGTAAAAGCCTCGAACCCATACGGTGCTCTATGCGTGCGCAGTAAACAAAAGCCTGTTAATATTTGATTGCCCTTTGGTACTATTTTCTACGACCGGAGCTATATTCGATATTTTCGTGTTTTTATTGAATTTCACTAGTTCTTTCATTACTGGCTTTGGAATGATTGAAAGGATATACCTAGCAATATAATTGTTTAGATTAATTAAAATGTTTATATCGTGATTTTAAATACAAAATTAATAATCTTGAAGAACATGTTTGTACCTCCAACGAGGCAGTTTTTGTTTGCAACAGAATGAAATATGTAAGATTATATGAAGGAGCGTACACTCGTTTTAAAGAATGGTGTTTACTGAAGAATGTACAATCTAAAAATATAAGCAGACTTCCAAGCGTGTATTTATCAATGTCCGAAACATTTCCGCGGCTCGCTCATACTGTCTCGGGATGCGTCCTACTGTTAACCTCTCCAGCCGAGCGGATATGAACAGGCACGAAGCAGTAAGACCAACCTAATGTAGTGACGATGTGAACCATATCTGCGGACAAACACACTGACAGCTCTGACGTACCTCACATTTACAAGAGATGTTTTGCCTATGCTACTGGATGCAATGCCTCTATAGGTTCGGTAAGTAACGTGGCTGCAACACGATGGAGTTCTAATACACTGTTGCAAAAGTGAGGAACCATTAGAACGCCGCATATACAAGTCAATGGAATGACAGAGCAAGAAAAATTATATGGCTACCATGCTCGCTAGATCTTTTTTTTTTTTTTAATTTACGTCCGCCCCAACGTTAAGTTATATCGGACGATGAATGAATTGGGTGAAATGATGCTCAAATGAGTGCAGGGTCCATGGAGCTTAGAGTTACCCGACATTCGTCTTGAAGGATAAGGGAAAATCCCGGAAAAAACCTTATCTAGGTAACTCACCCTGACCGAGATTCGAACTCGGGACCTCCTGAACGTGAGGCAGACATGCTACCACCACGCTACCGAGGCGGGCCGCTAGATCTTACATTCATGGATTCTTTACTGTGGTTTTCAATGAATATTACTGTGTACAAAATAGAGCGGGATGACTCAGGCGGTCTTGTCTGTGGCACGTATTCGGAAAGCTCGGGTTCGATTCCCATGCCCACCTACCTGATCCAAGGGTTTTTCGGGGTTTTTCGAGTCGCCAGGCTAATGCTGGATATGTTCATTACATCCTCCGAATTTCTTGTCGCTCTATTTCACCTCCATTATCATTTCACATCATCTCTCATCTGGTGGCCTCTTTCAGGGTAAAAATTTCGGCGGGTGTCTCGGTGGTGCATGGCGGGATGATATGTTCTGAGTAAACCGATTCATCTTGAGGTTGCCGGTCTCCGAACCCAGGTCTCGTGATGGGAGTGTTTCCGAAACACAGTACCTGCCTCGTTAGCGTAGTTGCTAATGTGCCTACCTCACGCTCAAGAGGTCCCGAGTTCTAGTCTCGCTCAGGTTGAGTTACGTGGGTAAGGTTTTTCCGAGGGTTTCCCTTATCCTTAAAGACGAGTGTCAGGTAGGTCTAAGCTCCATGGAGCCTGGACACATTTGAGAATCATTTCACCCATTCCATTCATCGTCCGATGTGACTAACGTTGGAGGACGTAAAATTACAACAAAAAAAAAACAGTAGGGTGGGATGTTCGTGATCCTGGCCTGCCGGGGAGTTTCCAACTAGTAAAGGGTAGGTACCCTGCCCTCTGCCTTGTCATAACTACTTGGGACGGGCATCCTTCTGACATCTCCCACCTCAACCTTCCTCCCAGAGATACCCCACTTGGGGTATAGCTACAACAGATGAAGACTGGTCACAGTGCCCAATACGCTTCACACCGTAAGCCAATCCAATCCAATTCAATCCAATTGTGTACAATATTCCCGTAGCTCAGAGGAAGATGTCATCCATGCAGTGACAAAAACTCTTACCTCCACACAGGATGTATTGGGTAAGGTTGATGGAGCTGTGTAAATCAGCTTGTAGCCAGAAAACTTCAAAACTTTTTTCAATTACTGCTCTTTTTGACGTTATTAAAAGATTAGAGATCAGATATAGAGAACAAACAATTTGAAATAGTCAGAAAAAAGCACCAAAAGCCGTGAAAACAGGCACCAAATTAGGAAATTATTTTTAAATTTAGTGTAGTGCCTTTTGAGAGACTACATACATTTTGCAATATAGGCTTATTGGATGCAATATAGAATGTGTAGCATATTTTACTTATTTACTGTTTGCTACTAAATGTAATAAGCCTTTGAATCATGCTTCATGTGATAAGTCAACATACATGAGCATACATGATGGAACACCAACGTCAATAAATGCTTTATACAGTTCAAGTAAAAACTGTGATTGGCATCGCAAAATTGCATACGAGAGCAAATTTGCTTTCGAATCAACTGCTTTTGTCGTTCGAAACAGAGGAGGTTCCTGTTTCAAGCTTTGTACATGATGAGTAACGTGGCACATTTTAGTACAGTTTAGTATAGTCATCTGTTGAATGTTCACCTCTAAATTCTTTTAAGAATTTATTCAGTTTTGTTTTTAATCCTAACAATTCTTTTTAGGTATAGTGAAACACATTCCCAGTACATGTTAACAAGGAATAATCTAATGCTGTAATAATATTTGAAGTAAGTTCAAGTCTTCAATGGACGAGGAAAGTTGACTGAGACTTAGCAGGTCAGGATTAGGACTAGAATTACTACGGAGGGGATTCGGCACCGAAACCTGTGGTTTACTGTACCTAAGCTCCAAGCAGGGCATCGGCGAAAGAAGACAGATGGAGGCTGACGCAATTAGTCACGACAGTGCAGAGGGCAGGTTCCTCACCATTTCACGGTTGGAGGCTCTCCGGCATTCCAGCACAATCGGCATCCTACCCGCCGTGGTCATGAAACGGACTACCAGGTTGGCTCGTAGACCGGAAACCATCCTAATGAAGGAGTAAGTGTTTACCAGGAGTGTATCTTCCTGCCATGCAGCGCCGAGACACCCGCCGATACTTCTATCTCTTAAGAGACCACTAGTTGACAGATGATGTGTAATGATAATGGAGACGAAATAGGGGCTGCACTTAATTAGCCTGCCCAGTATTCACCTGGTGACCCGGGAGAAACCCCGATAAAACCTATGGGTTAGGTAGGTTGGCAATGGGAATGGAACCCGGGCCTCCAAAATGCTGGCCGCCTGAGCTATTCCTTAGGACTGCGGAGGTTATCAATGTTCCTCCATCCTTTCTGCACCCCATCATTTAAATTTCTTAACAATTACACGATAGCTTAAGAAAGGAATAACGGTGATGAATGACAATGTTTTACCCGTAAACCCCCTTCCGCCATCTACAAAATCAGCCAGCCTTCCATAATCATAAACACCCTTCCAGGAACTAGCTTTGGGTCGGCGAAACCTGTGGCAAACGGGAAACAAACTGTATATTGTTGCGTGTATAGGCTGAGCAAGATCTGAAAATTACTATAAACATTATTATTTAACATTTATTTCCGGTGCCTTGAGTTTGGGCAAAGCTGTTGGTTGGTTGATGATTAACCTTAAATTCTGCTGACTGGCAAAACATGTACTTTGGACTGGTGAATCACACATCCTGCTGATCAAGGGAAATAATGTCTAGGTGGTCAGTAACAGATCTAAACATGTTCTCAATTATGTAAACAATGATTGCACAATATGGTGTAATAGTTGGGAGGAAATTAACAGTTAGCGTGGGAATTGCTGAGTTGGCTTTTGGGTAGGACCCATATTTAAGCTTGGTTGAGTTAGCACCCGCAAGGGACTTGACAAAGAGATGTGAGAGGGGACTTGCTGATGGTCTCTATAAACATTAACAAGAGTTTGTTTTAAAGTGCTAGTGCATCTCTTGCCAGTTGCACAAGGTTCAGCCATACAAACAACGCATCTGTAAAGGTATAGTTGTATTATGTTATTATATATTAAAATGTTACTAAAGCGCCCCTGATCACATCCAGATCCAGGGAGTGCCCTGTAGAAACGCTAGGTATCTCTGAAATAAAGTTATTCAGTTCATTTTGAATTAGATGTTTCTTCCGCTCTACCTTCTCCATAGCTACGCTCCCAGTTACATGCGGTTAAAGGTTAAAGCCCCTTAGGTTTTAAACCCCTACAACACCTGGTAGTTTTCTCATGTAGCATATGATCTCGGCACCAGGTTTCAAACCCTGTGCCTTTGCACCTCTCGCAATTCCTATCAACCCCCAAAAACCGTCATGTTACAATATGGCGCGGAGGGAAATAAGGTGTAACTCACTCGGAAAATATTGGCAAGTAGTCATACGTTTCATTTTTTGGTGTAACGAAACCTAAAATTAAACAAATAAAAATGTATAGACATTCCATGATATACCAACAATAACTTACTATTTTTCTTGTATAATAAAGCATGAACATTCGTCCTTTCCACTCATTACCATACGCAAAACATTCTGTACCACGATACGAGCTTTGGTTCCGCTTAAAAAAAAACAGAAGGCAAAACAATCCGATTGTCATTTGTCACAATATATTAAGCGTTGTCGATTTTGATTTGAAACACCTGGGTATATATCAAATTGCTATGTGCAGCGAGTCATGTGAAATGGGACTACTGACGGGTTAGATCGATAATTATGTTATAAAGAAAGATAACCGGATAGACAAGTGATTGCAACAAATAATTTCCGTCTGTTAAAATCAAATAATAATGCAATAAACCTGAGTTACAGTCATTAGCTAGGCAATGCAAGATTTTGTCAGAGAATAGGAGTCATTAACGATTCAATTTAGTAAGTAAGGTAAAAATATTCAGATTGGTGCAGCAAAGACCATTAGTTCAAGGTGTACCTTGAATTCAGATATCTATATGGTAGATCTAGTTGCTGAGTACGTAGGAAATAATCATTCCGAAAATAATTAGTGCGAAAATTCTTCATTTTTAAGGCCGGTTTTCAAGAGGAGTTGAACTGAAATCCAGCATCACAATTAAGCGTGCTCCTTTCAGAGAAAATCGCCAAAGCCTCTTTAATTAAGCCATCGAATCCATCGAATTAAGAAGCAAAGATCAATACGCTTGATAATCAAGTTAAGTAGTTACGTTTCTTTGACACAATTTTCTATACTCACGCCATCTAGTGACCTGGCATATGATTTACTGAAAACAGTCTTTTGTTCAGTAATGAGAATTTTGATAGTGTTTCGTTTATAGTTGCGTTATATCCAGTATTTCATTTGTTATTATAACATTTTATAAATATCCTGATGATGGGAGAGATGCACACTCCCGAAACGTTGATGTCTAATCATCTTTTCACCTGGCTGGCTGCCCGAGAAGAAAGTGAGTGTATTCGTCGCCAGGAAATCTTCAAGTCTTAAATACAAGCTTGTTATACATAAAGATATGTATGAATATTTTCAAATCAAAGTAGTTACATTAATGAAACTTAGTGTTTATTATCTTAACTTTTTATTGGTCCATTTCTTTATGATATACTTCCACGGTTGTAGAATCAGAATGTAGTGCTGTAAAACAAATTTTGTAGAAGTCTCAAATATAAACCTGTAGCACTTTTTGATATAAACATTGTATGTGTTGGTTAGGTACGTTCTAGGATGTGATGGAGGCAAAGCATAAATAAGGTTAAATTTATATTCATCACTGAAACAGCTAGTAGCAGGTGCACGGAAATCGAGATTGTGTTGGGGGTGAAAAGTGAGGCACACATTGCGTCGGCATCAACTGTTTCACACCCATACCTGAACAAAGTGACACTTGGTACCGAAATTATGGGCGACTTCAATACAGCATAATCTAATAGGAAGCAAGTAAATGATAATTGTATGATATGGTAAATTAATAAATAATCGATTAAGAAACCAAGAATTAGAATCGATAAATATTTAACATCATATGAATTTGTTGTCTATAGCTAAATGAATAAGGTGTATTTACCTAGACATCAGAATCAGTTGAATTAGAAAGGTAATTAACGTCCGGTAACCATCCCGGAAAATTCTTGGAAATCTGCTCAGTTCGCGATGTGTGTCCAGAGATTGGTGAGCTGCTTATTGGGAAAGTAAAAGGAACTCACATTTCAGGGAAGGACTTTCACAGGATATACAGTAGCGCTTATAAGTGCTTGAGAGAAGGTTTTATCAATATTTCTTTATTTACAGCATTCGTAGGCCTATTGTAGTATATGTTACTTATACCTTAGGCAATACATAGATAAATATAAAATAGAACTTTAGGGGATAGTGTATTGTATGTATGCCAAAAATAGAACACAAAACCGAAGCTAATAAGCGTTTGGACAAAATAGTTCCGTAGAGAATAATTGTTTTTTTATATATATAATTTACTGCCTCCAACTTTAAGTCATATCGGACGATGAATGGAATGGGTGAAATGATGTTCAAATAAGCCCAGGGTCCATAGAGCTTAGAGCTACCGGACATTCGTCTTTCAGGATAAGGGAAAACCCCGTAAAAACCTTATCTAGGTAACTCACTCTGACCGAGATTCGAACTCGGGACCTCTTGAACGTGAGGCAGACACGCTACATCCACGCTGTCGAGGTGGGTTCGTAAAGAATGATAAAACCAAACGAGCTATTTTGGAAAATGGTAAGTAACATTCTGTTACATTAGTGTTTGCTTTTATAACAGCCTCACATATTGCTGGCATGGAAGTAACAAGAGCTTTGTTCTATCCTGAGGAATATTTTGCCATTCATAGTTCAATAAGTTGAAGAACTGCACTGTATTGGAAAATTCTCCTGTTCTGACAGGTCTGTCTAACACATTCCACATGTGCTCCATCGGGTTGAAGTCTTGACTTTGACCTAGCCATGGAGAGACATTAATTTTTCTGTTGAATATAGTCTATTACACAACGAGAACGGTGTATTGGATCATTATTTTGCTGAAAACAGCATTTCCGGAGCATCTTTTGTCTAGTATATGATAGCAAACGCGTATCCAATATCTCCTAGTAGTCAGCACCGTTCCTTACACCCTCTATATGCACTGAAGGACCTGCACCCTGAGTTGAGAAGCAACCCCATACCAGATATTCCCCCATTTATGCTGTCGGAATCTGTATCTTACACCTTAGGTCATGAACATATTAAATACCATCAGAAGACATCAAATTAAGTTTGCTCTTATCTTTCCAGCGATGCCGTTCTTTTGCAAAGGCTCTGCTATTTGTTGCGAAGACGTGAAAAAGCTTTTTTTGTATAATGGGCAAGCTGGAAAATGTGTTTCCTTTAATCAGCGTTTTACATGGATGTCTACGCCAGAATTCTTCCTCTGTTCGGCATTGATTTTTTGTGCAAACCTTCCAGAATTTGATACTGATTGCCCACTAATTATTCTTTTTCCGGTTGTTGTTCTAGACAGATTCGGTTGTAACTTGTGATATACATTACCATGGGCCTAATAAAGTTTGTTCCAGACAGATACAAGTTGTCTAGATAGAAGAAAATTACAAGCAACCTTCGCTTGTGATTTCGCTTCTGGTAAGGCACGTGTTCCAGCCTTCCGCAGGTGTACACAGCGTTCTTTACATTGAAGTGGTGGCATAATGTTTAGTGAATGATTCACAATTTGTCTGAAGCACATGCGAAATAAAACGCTAGAAGGAGAAATCTACATAAGCTTTGTCAACATACTTTGGAGCCAGTTCTACTATGTTATTACCCCATTTAGAATAGACTTGCCTAGATGTGTTGACTCTGGTGAGCTTTAGTACACACTGCTAGCCACCTGTGCCCTTGTACAGATTCCTGGACCACATTATAGATCAATCAGGCTTTGTCAGAACACTTATGAGCACTACTGTATATGTAGAATAAACACGTAGGCCACTTGAGAGAAATAACAAAGAGAAGAGTGATATTATTGGTCCGCGTAAGTAAGAAACGTTGGTAGGATAATAGTTTAAGTTTTAGTAACACAAGACATTAAAAGATGCAGGAATGTCTCCCGTATTTATGGGGCGGCATAGAACTTGAACGATGATGGTCTGCTAGGATCAAAGCTGCCTTGCTTCTGTATCAGAAACAGAATTTTAGTACTTGTAGAAAACCAACCATAGTAAATGAATTTGCTGAGAGCTTGCATTCACCTAAAATTTTAGGCCATAATTTTTTTAACGTGGAAGGAAAATAATGGAATTTACCCACACCAGCCCATGGGGCTGGTGACAGGAGTCCCCGCCTCGGTGGAGTGCACCGTTGCGGAATACCTACTAAAAACCCATCCACTACCTAGAGCAGCAACCATGGCGATATTTTGTTGGTCCCGCATTAAGCACCCACATTCAAGATGTCGGTTATTGCTATGCGACGAACCGCTATGGTGTATTGGGGAGGGAGGCGTCATGATCACAGGACCCTGATGCCCACCTTTCCATAATTGGTAATCTTAGGCAATGTGCCGCGCGTTCTGGATGTAATCAGGTCTGCGCATAGCGCTTACGCCGTTAGTAGTCTAATCTAAGTCTCTTTGCCCCGGTGTACGGGTGGGTCAAGTTGTATCTATGCTACAGTACATAACATGCAGATGACCAAAAAAAAAAAAAAAAAAAAAAAAAAATCAGCTTGGGGGCGTCATCACTATATAGTATAGCATCTAGATGTAACGTCAGGCTTAACTGATGTAGAGTGTATAATAACTATTGGTTAATGGAACTAATATATGCTTCTTAGCCTTACGGCTGCGTGTCACTCGTGTCCATTGGTGTGCAAATTGTCGTCATCAGTGCGCACATGGCGAGCGGCATGCCTTTTCTGATGCTGGTGCCAATTCGGGGTTGGGGGGAGGGCGGCCCACTAACCCCCTGGTCCGCCTTCGCTGAGTAGCACAAGGACTAGGAGAGCCGCAGAAGGGCAGTGGGTGCCTTGATGGCGTGCTGTTAGCTAATTCGCTGATTGCATAAGTCGGGTGAGATAGTCATTCACGTCTTCGTCATCGGTGTGTTTATTTATCGGGATGGTCCTGTTAAACAGTGACAGGGGCCTTTTGTGTTAGGCCATAACAATTATATTCAAGATAATATGTTCGGCAGCTCTTCAACTATAAGTGATCTCGTTAAATACTTGACATTCTCGTGGCATTCTTATTTCAAGTAAACACTAATGCATACACTGACAAAAGAATCTCGTTGTTCATAACATTAGCTAGGCAAACAACAGAACTAGTGAACTTGAATACTTCGTAGAGAAAACGTTTCAGCCTCAAATTGGTGTCACATCGCGCCTAAGAAAGCAGCTTCAGG